>JAQGBZ010000173.1:0-128377 GCA_034687125.1 Neelides folsomi | reverse complement strand
AGTGAAGGGCGAAGAAGCCTGCAGAGCTGGAAATTGTGGAAATAATATTCGAGTTTGCGTCATTGATACAGGAATTCGCGGAACTCATTATGACCTCGTTGCTAAAGCCTGGGGAGGATATAAATGGTTCGATCCCACGGGAGTAACTTCAGAACCCCGAGACACAAACGGTCACGGAACACATTGCACCGGAACGATCTTAGGAGCAAATGGAATCGGTGTGGCGCCATTTGCAAAATGGATGGGCTGCATGGGATGTCCAAATGGAAGTTGTCCCCAAATTGCCTTGCTTGCATGTGCAGAATTTGCCATTTGTCCACATTCACCAACTGATGGCGAACAACGAGATTGTAACCAAGTGGCTCATATTGTAAGTTGTTCTTGGGGTGGCGGTCAAGGTCAAACTTGGTTTCATCAAGCAATTGAAGCCTGGAGATCTGCTGGAGTGACTCCTATTTTTGCTCAAGGGAACTCTGGAGACACTTGCGGGACTGCGAATTCCCCTGCTGATTATGCTCGGGTTATAGGAGTCGGAGCAATTGCAACTTCTGGGAATTCATTTGTCACTGCTGGATTTTCATCACGTGGGCCAACTGTGGACGGAATAATGAAACCGGATTTGGCGGCTCCTGGAAATTTGGTTCGATCTGCTTGGCATGAAGGAGACGGAATGTACAATGTTTTATCGGGGACTTCAATGGCTTGTCCACATGTGGCCGGGGCGGTTGCAATTCTTCGATCCAAAAACCGAAGTTCAACTTTTGAACAATTATTGGTAGCTTTAACTACGACAACGAATAAAACCATTTTACCAACGAATCAAAATTGCGGAGGAGTTTCCGACACTGATTATCCTAATAATAATGTTGGGGCAGGAATGATTGATTGCGTGGCTGCACAAAATGCAATTCCTTCACCTTCAACTTAATTTCACTTTATTTGTTAACGTTAATAATGGTATGATGGTTTCCACTCAATTATTAGTACTGGAAAAAAATATTACGAATAATTGTAATGAATAAATTCAGAATTACAAACTTTAATAACAATCACAGTTATATTAATACTTATTTCAACTATGCATTCGATATTAAAAGTTATTCTAAGAGCAATAGAATTAGTGTTTTTAATAAATATTATTTCGTTTTTAATGATAATTTAAGTAGAGCATTTATAGAAGTTTGTTGTTACATATTTTCATTATACGTACTCTACTATAAATTTTGCATTTATTAGCATAAATACGTATATAATATATGCACAGGGGCTGAATGGCCTTATTTTACACGACCCAAATATCAGGCCACCCATGAGCTGAATTCTCTCCTATATTTATTAAATCGCCTTAGAATTCAATTCTTTGTCATTCTTTGCTTTAATAATTATGCCGGATTCTTCTCTTAAAGCACGGACAGCATGCCGTGCTTTAAGAGAAGAATTAAAAATAATGTTAATTACAAGAAAAGTTAAATCAACGACATATCAAAATGAGGACATGGGGTAAGATGAGGGGTAAATGGGTGTATTGATAAATATTGTTGAATTCTTTTTAATGTGATGTCCACTTTTGGGAGCATTTGTATGATTGACGGGGTTGGTAGGTTATTGGTCTTGCTTGCCTTTTTTTCTCGATAATCTTGGCAATATTCCTCACTGTCGATTTTGATATCTAGTGTCCCAATAACACAACTTTATAGGATAAATTGTTAGAATAACTTTCCAGCGAGAAGAGCACTACTGACCATGCCGTCAACTTCTTGATTTAATTTCTTTCCCATTAGGAATTAATTTAATATTATGATAATAATTAAAGCAAAGAATGACAGAATTGAATTCCAAGGTGTTTTAATAAATCTAGGCGGGAATTCAGCTCATGGGCGGTCTGATATTTGGGTCGTGTAAAATAAGGCGACTCAGCCTGTATTTATATGATGTAATGTTTTCTATTATTCGTAGTTTAGGAGTAGGAATGTAGAGTAAGTACCCTGTACACTCCTGTACAGGTAATACAACACCTGCAATGTTGTTTATGTTGAGTCAAACACATTTAATGGTTTTTCCTCATAGATAATTATATATTTAACTAATAAAATAATTACACAACCAGATATTGTATAGCAGATGCATATTGTACATGTATTAGGTATAAATTCTACATTAATTTATCAAAGGTATAATATATACATATTTGGTAAGAACATCATATGTTAAATGGTAATAGGTATGGTTAATGGTAATGCAATGTAGTTCAACGTTCAACATTCACGACATGCAAATGCGAACAATAGAATATTAAAGTTTAGTATAGTCATACACGTTAAATATTCTTAATTTATAGTACATATATTTAAGTAAAAATGTAACGATATAGTTATAGTCATTCAATATGCAGGTATAAGCAATTTGCATTTGCGTGCACAACACACAAATAGATAGACCTATAATAATATTTCATCTATTCAATTAATATAACCATCTAACAATATCTAACAATCTTTTGAGCTCAATAATTATAATTAAGTGTATATTGATATAATATATTATAAATAAAATGTAATACTTATGATCTGATTATAATACACATAAGATATTACCTATTTAAACATATTATAATAGGTAATGTCTATTGCAAATACAGATATTTGTTTAATAGATTAAGCCATTTGAAATATTTTACTTTAGCCTTGGCATTAGGTAAGTTCGAGGTTAGATAACCGCATAACCTCTAAACTCACACATTAATAAATAAAAAGTTTATCTTTTTAATTTATAAAAATATAATAAATAAAATTCTTTCAAAATATTTATATTGTCAATAATATTTTTTAAAATATTGTGTATTCTTAGTAAGCTAATTGGGTTAACTAAATTATTTATAATTGAATTATTTTAAAAGTGTAACATTAATTGATGTTTAAGGGTGATTGAAACAATAAACTATTTCAACATGTTTTTCAACTCGAGTTTGTGATAAAAATGTATGGTATAAGTCAATTTCCTGATTGTGTCGTAATTTGTAGTGTTGAAGTTGAAAGAGACATTTGATTCGAGTGATTTTATCAATGAATTTGTGAGATAAGTAACATAAAGTGTGTTTCAATTTTATTCCATTAGTTATATCAAGATCAAGATGAGTGCTCATTAATTTATTCGAAGTTCATTTTAAACAAAGGTAATTTTTTTAAAATTCATTATTGATTCAATGATTAATTAATTTACTAAATATTACATAACTAAAATACTTCAATTCCCGATAAAATACTTTAACTAAAATTCAATTACTATTTCAGTGAGCTAACTTTCCGAATGATGCCGAAACATGCCTTTGTTTTGGACATGGAGGATTCGAGTGAACAAGTCGATCTAACACATTCGAAAATATGGGAAAACCAACACGAAATTACCATAAACGAAGAAAACGAAATATTATTAAAAAATTTAAGTTTCCCTCAGTCCTTAAATATTTTATATCTCGAGTCAATTCGAATTGATCCGAACGATTTAATTTCAAATTTGAAAAATTGTACTACAATTTCGGAAATCCATTTAATCAAAGTTGAAATCAAAGGAGAATTCAAAACTCGAATTTATCTCCCAAATTTGCTCAAGTTCATTTATGAAGAAGTGAATCCAAATAACATAAGGAAATTTGACCATCTTGAAGACTTCCGTGAGATTATTTCTATTGAAAAATTAAAGGCCATTTTATTCTTTGATAAACAAATGCCGAATTATGGCTTCAACGAAATCCGAACCGTTTGGGGTTTAAACGAAATTCTCGATTTGCCAATGCAAAAAATTTCAATTAAGATTGCAAATTGGACTGCCATTTTAATAAATTGGCCCGAACAAACTGTCGTTTTGAATTTTACCACTGAAGCTCAAGAAACTCTCTTTAACAGCTATTTGCCAAATAAATCATTGAAAGGAAAAAAAGCTATTCCTAGCACCAGTAACAACCAAATACTAAACCTTGCGATGGCCAATTGTAAAATTGAGTTAATTGACTTGATTCCTTCTGACGTGTCTTATTTGAATTTTTACGAAATTGAAATTCCAAAAATTGAAGTTTTTTTCTCAAATCTCTCTAAATGGAAAAACCTGAGTGAATTTTACTTCCGACCTTCTAACATTTTAATGACAATTGACATTTCCCTTTTGCCGTCAACAATTAAAGTTCTCACGCTCAGCTCTGTTGAAGTTACATTTAGGAAAAATTTGACTCATTTCACTCCAATTCCTTACAATTCTCTCACATTCACTGATTGCATTTTTGGCAATGAAGTCAAAAATGGATTTGATAAAATCTTCAACGCAGGGAAAGTTGCAGTCATTGGAACTTTTTTCCGCCCAGGCGTTGTTTTGCTCCATCAAATTCTGAACATGAAAAGAATCAGATGGATTTATTTGGGAATTTTTGATAAAAGCAACCTTCATGAAGGAACGCTTAGTTTTTTCCGTAATTGTGGGATGGACTTCTTGGAGGATAAATTTGTTCTGGAGAGATCAAAAGAAGGAGTTTGGAGCGGAAAGAACGTCGATGACTCAGCAAAGAAGCTCTTAATTTATAAAGCTTTCGGATTGGGCAAATTCCAGGATTTTGAAGGAAGAATTAATTAAATTAAAGTTTTATTAATTGGAGCAATATTTTATATATAATTAACTCAATTAAAATATATTAATTTCTATAACTGTTTAACATAATACTTAATTAATGTAAAAGAATTTAGCTGATTTGTAAACTTATCTCTAGATTAATACTAAATAATAAAATTGTTTTTACTATTATAAATAACAAATCTTCAACTAAAGAATATGAGATTTATTAGGAATTTAAATGTAAACTCTCAAAATAATATTGATTTTGATTTTATAACAAACAAAATAAAAACATTATAATTATAATAAACATTATAAAAAATTTATTAGTTATTATACACAAATAGAGATATGTAACAATACATTATTTATACAAAGTCTCCAGGAAATAAGTAAACATAGGGAATATCAAAACATGTATAAAATAACAAAAATTTCTATGAATTTCATATCATTTTCATTATCCCAATGTTTACTTATTAAATAAAGGGCTTGTACATATAACACGACGAGATAAAAAATAAAAACAATTTTTAACAGTAAAAAAGTTTAAAAATCAAAAACATCATCTAAATGACATCCTCCATCAATTCTTAAAATATATCCAGGTGAGCATCTGAGCCTTCTGACAGAAAAAATAGCTTTGCCATCAATTTCGCCCTCGAATTGATATAAATCAGTTTCTTTGAGACATTTAGGAACGAGATCTTTTGGATCAAACGCAATGACCCCATTGAGACATTTCGTCCCGAGAGCCAAACACCGATTTTGTACATAAACCGTCCTTCCAATTCTTTCTCCATTTTTCCTATTCCGGGTTAATTCTTGTAAACATGGATTTGGTTCACAAACCCCTTCGTTATTAAAACCCAGTTGAAGCCATTCACCTCTTTTGCAATATGCCTATAAATAAAAATGAATATTAAAATTTGTTTATTACTGAATTTGTAAATATTTTGATATGAATTCAGCACAATATTAAATATTCTTAAAATTCGTTCTTAACTGCTCATTTAAAAGAATAAATAAGAGTTAATAGAGTAAATATATATTGTGATATTTTGTATTATAAATATTTAAATGTTCTGTGCAACCTTCTCATAAACATAATAACAAGCATTTGTTTGTCCATTGTACAAGAGTGGTACGGAGCTCTTTGAGCCGTCACATTTGCATTCTCCTTTTTTCTCGTCAATAGGCAAAAAGATCATGTTCGCCCCGCAGTGATTCCGGTGATTCACCTTCAAACATTTCTTCTTTATGATATCATAACGTTCCGTTTTAGATTCGCATCTGAATTAATTAAATTTATTTATTTATCAAAACAACTTTTTAATTCAATTCAAGCAATAAAAATTTTCCATTCATAAATCCATGTCAATCATATCATGTCAATGAACTGCATTTTGATCAATAAATTACAAAATAAGCGTTACAATTTCTATCAAATATACAGATACATTGTACATTGTAATACAGAATATTGAGTATTTTTGTTGATTTTGAATGCTTTTTCTTACTTTAAAAGTTGAGATTGAGATCTACTTGATTTGTATGGATCTTCTTCATATTTAATATTTTCTTCTGAGCTCTCTGAACTCACCGAATTGTGAAAATTGAGTTGGGGAAGGGCCGAAATTAATGTGAAGAGAGAAGAAGCAACTAACAGGTGGTGGCTGAGCCACATCTTCCCTACTTGTAATACAAAACAGAATTTAGAAGAACTTGAAGTTGAGTGTTAGGTGATTGAAGATTTCATTCCTCTCTGACTCATGATGTCAATTAATCTCCTCACCTTCGCATTCTCCTTCCACTCAAACACTCCTTTAAATAAATAACCAAATGAGGTGTGAGCTCAACTTCTTAGAAAATCTCTCTACCTCTCTCACATCACACACGAGTCACATGGACCACATTTCCTCATTCGAATAACATAGACAAAATTCAGTTTTTTAATCTTAACACGAATAATAATCCACTTGAGATTAGATATATACATTTGAAAGCCTATTTAATACAATTATGATAAGTTATACATGTAGGTAATATATTTAAAATATTTATTAATATAAAATGCATTCATGAAAAGACCAATAAAAGTTTAAAGTTATTTATACTAATATTAATTAATAAAATAATCAATTATAAGGAAATCGTTAATTTTATTAAAGGTGCGGGTAATGAAGTTGCAGAGTGCCCCCTTAATGATTAAGCATAGAAGGGAAATTATTAGGGATTTAAAATGTGACTGGAGGGTCCTTAAGGGTTAGGCGGGACTAAAATAGAATAATTATGTAAACATATTCGACACGACGAAACAAAGTTTGACAAACCGACGTTCTACGACTTTAATTCTCTTTTTCATTTTAATTGTGTTTTGTTCAATTTACTTGACTTTGACTTCCTTCACGTCCTTCTACAATTCGGAGCTTTTACAAGTTTTCAGATTTATTTATCCTGATAAAAGGCGAGTGATTTTTATTTATTTACCCGCATTCCTTTTTCCTCCCCCTTTTCAACTTAGCCTTACAATTTTTTTTAATAGCAGAGGTTTAAATATAATGCTGAGGTAATTTTTTGTTTTTCTACGTAAAGTTGAAGGGCAGACACGCATTGAAAAGTATTTAGTGTTTGTGGTGAATGGTTTGGAGTCAATTTTTATTAATTCCTTATATTCACGATTCAACTTCTTATCTTTTCGTTGGCCTTTCATTGAAACTCCGATCGACATGGAATTTGTAACAAAATACAATGTCAGGTCAATTCATCTTTCATTTTCATGGACAAAATCATTGAGATTATGCGGCAAATCTTTCAAGTTCAATTTCATTTAATGATTTTTTATTCAATATTTCTTTTCAATTGTGAACTTATTAAGCCAATTAAAACAATGCAATAGTTATATAGTTTTAATGTTGAACTTACTGTTTAACATGTTTAACTTAACATTGCATGGCCAATTAATTTTAATAAACTAATATTGCATTACAATGAATTATAGAATTTATATTAGTTTTTAGTTTGCTTAACTAATTTATTGTTTGTTAACGAAAACAATGTTAACTTAACATCAGCTCCTAGATAAATCTAACAACTATGTTAATTATGTTTAAATCATTATTATCATTATGTTCATTATTTTTGGAATTATTATCATTATCATATTGTGTAAGTAAGGTTTAAATTGCTGATTTATACATTTTTTGTTAACACCTAGGTTTATTTTATGCGATGTGGTTTTTTGTACAGAAAATGCGTCTTTTCTCTCTATGTAAATCGTAATTATCTCACGATGTTGAATATAATTTACGCACAAAATCGTCTCGTGGTGTTGAGGGGGGAAATGTTTTGATTTGCACGTGTGGGGGAGTTTGCTTTGTTTACCTTCTGCTGGCGTCTCCCCAACTCATCGTCTCGTACTTTCAGTCGACTTGGAATGTTCGTCGAGTGAAGTGGCGCTCTTAAAGGCGCTTGCACAACAAACGAGTTTTGTGGAATTAAAATCCCATCGTGTGTCATTGAGACATCCTCAGCCCCATCATGTACAATAGAAACGGAGAGCCAACTTGAACACAGCAAAATGTTACGTTAGACTTAATTGCAATTTCCCATCAGATTCATTGTCGCAACATTGACACACAAACGAGGCATGAGTTTTTAATTACAACTCGATTTTATCGGTAAGGAAGAATTCTTATATATGAAATCAAGTGTATAAAAATATTTTTTAGCCTTAGCAAATACATACAATATTATAAATATCCTACATGCATGTACGTTATATTTAAATTTGATGACTATTATGGCTTATGTAAAGTGATTAAGATATGTTTAAACAATTTTTAATAATTTTAATGTTTGGTTTGTTGGGTTCAATAAAACCTTGATCCATCAACATTAGTTTTAATTTTTAATAAAGGGTAAGAGAAATCAATGAACATCTAAAAGTTATCATGTTTATAAAATTGAATTTAAGACTAGGCTTAATGGCGAAGTTGAATTTTTGATGAGATATTGATCATCTTTAGAAACGATATCAATAAACTACATGACAAACATCGTGTTTGTTCCTTTCTAACAATTTTCCCTTCAAAAACGTGTCATCTTCAACTTAATTTATTGTCGGTCATTGACAAATTGTTTGACATTAATTATTTATTGTTTTTTTAAATATCCAACTTACATTGAGCGTATAGTAAATATATTTTTTACAATATTCTTTTAATAAGCAGTAGCTATTATCAGATTATTTAGCCGCTCGTTACCGGAATTAAGGAGGAATTTATGTAAGGTTTAATTAAAAGCTTTTCATATTTTAATTCACAATTCTCTTTAATTCTTCTACATAATCCAAACGTTGGATAAAGGTATAATTATAAATTATATAAAAGTCATACAAAGGATCTTCAGGTACATGGAATGAATGGATTTTTAATGAATTGCATGAGCAATTGGGGTCTTGACAATGAACATCATTATGAGATTTATGCATGCATATTTTTAACTTGCTGTGTGAGGAGTCGTTAAGACCCCGATGTGAAAATCTGTGTATGGAAATGAAGGTTATTTTTTTGCACGTATAAAAACTTTGTCTACCTTTAAGCCCTTTTCCACCAACATGAGGATTAATATGGCGAAGAGAATATTGGAAGTGGAATATAGTACATAAGGATTAGGACAGGAATGGAGAATTGTGTGCGATTCATATCGTCCGATGTTATTTGGTGAAGGTTTAATTCTTGCGCTTTTGTCCCTCAGACACGAAACTCATTAAGACCTTCTTCATATATAGAAAAGAGGGATATGAGTTATAATTGAAAGTGTATCTCATCACTTCAATCATCCCACTTATAATGGAAATGTCCTTCATAATATTCGCAACTAAATCTCGTTCATCACTTTAGATATTCTTATATAGCAATTTACCTTTTTTACATCCTTCTACCTTCTGAGACATTATTATGGTATACCAATAATAACTGCATACATACTACCCGCGGGCCTAGGAGAAAGGAAAAACTTTTTTGGTTCGATTGGACTCCCTTCCTTTATTTACAATTAGATTAATATATAAACTTAAGTTTTATAATATTAATCAATGTTTGTTTTTAAATAATATTATTATTTATTGTAAAAATCGAAACAAATAAGATTATGTATAATGTAAATTAAACTCTTAATATTTTGTTATGTCTCCTTTTGCCTTAATTAAATCCTTTATTCTTTATATCCAGTTTTTCCTTTCTCTTATGCCGCCGGGTAGTAGGTTCATATTATATACAATACAAATAAATGTATTGATACTTCACATTACCTTATGAGTTGTTTCGAGCAACTCGTGCCCAATCAGCAAGTTTTATATTTATTTGCATCTGTAAGCCACAGGAAATTATATATTTGGTATTATGAGAATTCTCACCGGCCTTTTTTTCAAATTGTCTGTTAAATTGGCCTTTTCACATCTGTGTTGAGTTTGAGTATCTCATTAATGGAAAGGATTGAATCATTTCCGCAATTTTGCAATTGAGCAATGAGCCAATGCAACGTACGATCGTTGCAAGTTTAATACTACTTTATTTCATGTGTATACTGAATACTAAACTTCTTTATTACCAATATGCCACATAAGAAAAATTGTATTTTCAAAGCACATATAACTTTATGTACCTACGTATGTACTTACATATTATATACCTACGTAATACGTACATCTATGTATATTCAGTTATATGTATGTTAGTTATTTACATACTTACATTTAGAGTACATTACATACACTGTAGATTGAGTGTACATTTAACTTAAATAGTTTTTTATAATGTCATTTTAAATCTAATAATGTTAATATTATCCAAATTTTAATGTCATTTAACATTAATCTGCTTCATACATTTGAGACATTTTAATATGTAAAGTCGTATATCTTCTGTGTACCAATAAAGTATTCTGCACCTGCAATATTTTCTGCTTTAATATTCTTTTGTGTAGAAAGTAAGCGGCAATCATAAATTCCGTTTTCGTTGAGGTTTTTCCTATTCTTGTAATATTGATACCACAATGAAGCCATGTGGTTTTATGAACCTTAATCATTACAAGGATTTTTCGTAACTACAAATATTTCCATTAATATTTAGAAATAAACGTTCATTTAAAGTTTTGTCTCTTTCCTCGACCGAGTTGACTATTAATTTGTAAATTTTCATATACCTAATTAATTTTGTCCTTTACATTTCCTTTTACCACAATGGCATTCAGTTGACTTTTGTAATTATGTAAAATTAAGGTTCGATAAACCATTTGACAAATAACCAATAATAATACCTATTTAAATATTTTTTATTAAACCTTCATAAATTGAGTTATTTTAAAATTAGTTTTCACATTAGTTATTTTAAACAATTTATTATAAATTTTTATTCATTTTGATCACATCACAAATATCGTCGTTTTTATTATAATTATAATTAATTGTATAATTACTTACTTATGATATTAATTTATTAATTGTGTTTTTATTGTATAATTATAGGAATTTCCGCAACAACGTGCCGAACTGAAAATGAAGTGTTCAAAAACCGCGACGTTTCGTCTCTTCGATTCGCTCATCCTCTTCACCGTCTTCCTCTTCCAATGTATCATTCTCAACTACTTCATAATCCACCACTTCCGGGAGTCTTCGTTTCCCTTCTTTTGGTTTCTTGCTGATTTCTTCGTCCTCATCATCTTCGCCCTCGTTTTGTTCAATTCCTTCGAAGCGGCCAAGAAATGCGGACGGGGAGAGAAACACGACAATTCGAGTCTTTCTTCATCCCCCAGGGGATCTCCCTCATGCGAAGAAGGGAATTCTCTCCATCGTGACCCAGACATCACTTCACACTCCTCCAAGAGGTCACAAGAAAAGGCCAACTATTTCCCGCTCTCACACTTCTCCTGGATCTTTTACTCAATCATTCTCGTGGCGAAGATCGTGATTCTCTTTAAGTCTGAAATTCCTCAACATTTGAGCAAAGATGTTTTCTTTGGGCCCCAAATGCTCAAATTGGGATTGGGAATGACGGCCATTATTTTTTCCCTCTTGGTCGAAGCTCATCATGATGCTCAGAAAGATCCGATTAGAAATTCTTATATTAAATCGCTCTCTTATGGAACTGCACTGGAAGTTCTTGATTCAGTAAGGATTCAAAATCGTTTAATTTAACACAATTTTTATAATTTAGTTAAATATAATTAATTAATAAAAATCTTTTTTTTTATTTCCACAGGTCAGTTTCCTCTCGCTTCTCATCACGGCCGAGACTCATTTGATTTACACATTTAGGATTGAGAATTTTATCATTGTGATTTCTTCAATTAATTTGATGCTCCCTGCGGTGGCTCTCTACAAACTCGTGGCTTCACAATACGGGCGAATCTACAATGTTCCAATTGAAAGTTTTTACAAATTGGCTCATCTTATGCTAGTGAACGTTCCTTATCTCGCCGTCCGTCTTTACTTGTGGCAATTCTTCGCAACGGACACGTCCATTTTTATTATCAAGAATATTTACTCAATTATTGCCTTTGTTCGTGGGCTCTATCCGGACCTGAAGAAATTAAAGGCGGAATTTACCAATAAACCTTTCACTGGGCTCAAATGGCTGAGAAAACAAAGGTCGATTGATCCGAAGACCAACGGAACTTCTTCGGGCCAATCTGTCCATTTAAAAATGGACCATCGACCTGCTTTTCTCCATGTTGAAGAAGTACCACAACTATGAAGGATTATTAATTAATTATTATTAATATATTCCTAAAATCACAATTTTAATTTTTGAACAATTTCGGATTTTGGAATTTTCAATATTAATTGGAATTTGTCTTATGAGCTCAATGTGATTCAAATATGATGTTTGTATATGAAGCTTAACTTGTTATACAATATTTAGATATTCTTTGTAAATATATTATTCACTTATTACGTTATTCTTATTACTATTATTGTCAGTAATAATTTCGAGATCTCAAATGTGTGGCTTATTTGGGCAATTTTGCATTTTGATGCGTGTCTTATAAAAACACCTATTTTAGATTTAAATATTATATATTGTATTTAACTACAATGTGTTACCTATTATAGTTATTTTGGTTTAATTATTTAAAAGTATGTCGTTTTAAAGTTTTTGATTTTAAATTTTCTTTCGTCGTACAACTTGATCAATTGTTTATTATATTACTAATTTAACTTAATCTTTACATATTATTATTAATGTAATTAATAACTGTTATGATTTAAGAATCAATAGCATGATTCAAGACATGTAAGCACTTATTACAGTATCATTATATGAAATGACAAGTGACTTATTTCATTATAAAACAATCTTTATTGTAATAATTATAAAAAATAAATTAATTCAATTGCGTTTACTTTACAGTGTTTATCGCGCTTTTATTCATTCTCGATAATTAACATTTACCTAATAGTTATTAACATTAAATATCAAAATTCGAATAACGATTAAAAAAATTGTTAAAATACTTATTCATGTTATTTCATTGTATTTATTATGTTTTGATTTTACTTTATCAAAAAGTTTTTATTTTATCTTGATTTTATTCAAACACTTTATAAGCTACATTAAGATTTGGTAGATTTTCTATCATTTGACCTCCGTAACCTCCCATTCCTTGGCCACTTATAAATCTCACAGTTTCTCTATTTGGATATCCTCCTTGTCCGCCGCCGCTTATTACACCATTTTGAATTTGTGAATTTCGCCCATTTAAATCTTGTTGAAATCCTCCATTGTTGAATTGATTATTTCCTGATTGCCCATTTCCACTGTTCCCCTGTCCAACTCTTCTGTTCACACTTTGATTTGAGTTGAATTTGGAGTTTGTATTGGAATTTTGCTGTCGATTTCCATTATTAAATTGTTGAGGATTTTGGTTATTGTTATTTCCTTGAATGTTATTTTGATTCCCATTTTGTTGAGGATTCTGAGAATTTTGGATCGGATTTGTCTGAGGATTTGCTGCAAACACGATGAAAAATGGTTGCTGGCCGACTTGAACTCCTTGAATTGGTTGTTGGCCATTTAAGTTATCAATTGGCTGCTGGTTGAAATTTTGATTATTAAATTGTCCATTATTGTTGTTATTGCTGGGTGGGAAATTTGAAGATTGGAAAAGGGGTTGAGGTTGAGTTTCGTTCCGATCGGATATTTGTGAGATTGAAGTTATAAGTGAAGTTGTTAAAAATCCTCTCCGTGAACTTCCAGAGCGAGGGTCAACGTAAAGCACCGATAAACCAACTTGGGGAGAAATGCTTGGATTTGAACCCTGGGGAATTATCCCATTGTTGTTGTTTCTATTAAATACGTTTGAATTTCCCTGTTGTGAATTGCCATTTGGATCATTAGATGAGTCTTGAGTGTAAAAAGGAGCAATATTACTATTGTCGTTATTTCCGTCGTTGTCGAAATTATTAAATCGGGAGTTTTGATCAAATTGTGAATTTTGATTAAATTGTGAATTTTGATCAAATTGCCTATTTCCTCCTCCGTTTTGATTAAATTGACGACCAGGATTATCTTGTTGGACTAATTGTGTATTTAAAAAATTACCAATTGCATTTATGTCTAAACCCTGAGGATTCAATTGCCCATTTCCAGTGTTTAGTTGAGCTTGTTGGTTTTGATTAAAATCTTGTGAGTTTTGCTGTGAATCTTGATTATTTCTCGGTCCAAATTGATCTAAATTCCCAAACGTTTGTTCCTGAACAGATGGTGGAATTATTTTTTTGACTTTGAGTCTCCTTCCGTCGATTCCAGTAAAACTTAAGGTTAAATAAGTCAGTAAGAGAACAATAAAGGTGAAACTCTGTAGAGGATACCAAAAATGCATTTAAATTAATTTTTGAATTATATTTTGTATTGAAGTAATTTTGAACCAAAGAATTGAGATAAAAGATTTTTTAATATATGAAGATTAACGCATTTTTATATTTTGAAATAATCGAGAGTATTTAACAAATATCATTGAAATATATTTATTAATCAAATACCATTTTAGATTTATTCTGAAAAGGGAGATACCGAAAGAAAGAAGAGTGCGAACTGATAGAAACTTCTTATGTAAATTTTTCTTTTATATATAAAGAATTGGAAAGTACTGAATTAATGTGTAGTCGTCCTTATCTAAATATTATAAATTGATTTAATATCAATTACACTGTGAATTTACCTGTCAATCTGTCAATCTGAACTCTTTGGGTTTGAGACAAAGAATACATAATATTGATATTGTATGCCATGCATATATTTTTTCATGATGACGTTATTTGGGTGATTAAAGCTATTAACACAAATTTTATTGAAATGAAATTATCAATTTATTCGTCAAGTCAATTTAACAATTTTGTATTGCTTAATATATCAATTTTAAATAATTTTATAAATTACTTTAACCTAACATTTCCTTTTCGTATTAAATAAACACATTCTTATTCCAAATTTACAAAGAAAAGTGCAATTACACAAATTACAGAAGTGATTAATTAATAACTTGCTAAATATAATAGTGAAAGTAGTTAACAATATAATTAATAATATTGTTTTAACTTTTATGTAAAATTTGCCATGTAGCAAAAATATTAATTTCAAATTTAATGAATTTGAAACAATCAACTAAATCGGTAAAGCGATTTTATTTTGAAAAAATATTTCTTCCTCGTTCATTAAAATCATTTGATTGCCCATTTTGATTTCCTGAATTATTTCTTTCCCCATTTTGATTATTAAATTGCTGTTGCTGGCTATTTTGACTTCTTTGACCATTTTCTCTATTTTGTCGAGTATTAAATTGTGATTGCTGGTTGTTTTGATTTAATGAGTTTCCATTTTGATTATTATCACTTTGCTGGGAATTAGGCCCAAAACGCCGATTTTGATTTTGTGTATTTTGAGAGTTCTGTGTTTGTGATCCTTGTTGTTGGTTTCTATTTAATCAAAGATCAAAAGGAAAAAATAGCAAATAAAGTTAATTGAGAGATTTTGAAAATAAATAAATGCAATTCTCAATTCGGGAATATATAAATTTTAAATTTAATTCAATATTATTAAAAAAAATGGTTACTGATTAAATGGTAAAATTTGAATTGATGGATTTTGTGAATCATCATTTGGAAAACTTAAGAACAGGATTTTAGCAACGTAGTCATTTCGGTTTCCTAAATATAAAAAAATATATTACCATATAAGGACACACTGTTGAATATTGAATTAATTAAGTATTGTGAACTCATTCAAAGATTATCAAATATTAAGAATTAATTATTAATATAAGAATTACCGAATACTCCAACAGCAAGTTCATTAGCAAATAGCAAATAAACCTAAGTAAGATAAATAAAGTTATATGAATTTAATAAGATTTCTAATTTTAAAATATATGTGACATTATTTTCAAAACTATATTTAATATACATGCTTATCAATAAAATATTAAAATTATAATAGAATGTAATATAATTTAATTTACGATGATGATGGATGCAGAAAGAAATTTCATCTTTAAATCTTTAAAATTTGGAAATAGAATATCAAATAGATTCTTGAAGCAGCTTTCGTAACTGAGTTTACACGAATTTTAAATCTCTTTTATATACGCTCCCAAAATATTTACATTATTCATTTTTTTAAAATTTGTTATTAAATGAGATTTTAAACGACCTTCAAATATAATTTTTTTGATTATATGTAATTTAATGGTTTAAAAATTATATAATATTTATTAATATATTAATGCAATGAAATTAAATAAATGTAGACAATTTGTAACGCTCAATAAATTTACTGATTGAAATTTTCTCATTGGAACATCAAATCATTGTAAGATGTATATACATAAAACACTGCGTAATGATGCGATACAAAGTGGAGCCATTATCACTATATTTACAGTATATTCTTTATTTTTATTTTATATGTCATTCTATGCATATGTACATGTATAATAATTGAAGGCAATAAATATAATCTTTTTATTATTTTAAATTGTCAAATTACATTTACTTAAAAACTAAAAAACTAAAAAACTAAATATTAAAATGATATATCACGTACTTATATATACGTCACGAGTATAATTTTAAGCTAACAACCAATAATCGAAAAGTGACATTATTATATACTTCTTATTTTTATTGCAAAGCGTTTTTTATAATTTTCTTTTAAATGAATTTTCATATAATTTATTATTATTTATGTGGTGGCCTTTTCAATTATTTAATTTTTGAAAATAATTGCATTTAGTAATGTGATAAATAAAAATTTGAAAACTAAAAGTTTTGACATAAAAATATGATATTTCCAATAATACTACAAACGCAGAAATTAAAGAACCGAAAATTACAAGCCAAAATAAAATTTTAAGTGCAGAAAGTGGCAGCGGTTTACTTCCAGTTTCAGAACTTGCAAGGATTTCATTGAGGCTTTTATAAATTCCCAAATTTTTCGTTTTAGACATTTCCTCTTGGCCAATGATCTTGAATTTTTCATAATCTTCCGATTCCCACTTACCAACCAAACCGCCTTCATAAAGAGCCGCACAAATTCCGTTAAACGAATCCACAAATGATGAATCTTTTTGAAATCCAAGTGATGCAGTAATCCGCTTAATCGAATCTTTAGAATACGAAAAAAGATCAACATTTTTATTTATTGTCATCTTTAGCCCAATGATTGTTCGGGCGAGAGGTTCCCACATCACACAAGCTGAATTCTTTTTTTCCAAAATCTGCGATGCACATTTAAATATGTCAGAAGTAAATCTGCCGCGTTTTTTAATTTTCTTCACATTTGAATCAGTGCTTGTTTTTATTAATTGTATTTCAATACTACCAGCGACTTGAAACATTGCATCATATGAAACTTCATTGGCCAACTCAGCAAAAGTTGATGGAATTTTCTGAGCAATTGGAAATGCTAAATGCGATCTCAAATTGCTTCTGTAAGCTGTTAATAAAACGAGATTTGCTAAAAGCCAGATGGCGCTCAGAGCACGTGCGCCTTTTGGAATAGACGAAAGCGCTTGTTCTAAAAGGAGTGTAAATGGCAGGAAATATCCATTGTCTAATACTTTATATGTTAACACACAGCCTTGAAGGACAAATAAAATAATTGTTTGAACAATTGAAATAAAAAAGTATGATAAAACAAGTAAGAACCAAACTTCAAAATCGAGTGGTAATAAAAATCCATTCCATGTAAATTTCTAAATAAATTCATTAATTAACAATTAGATTTTATTAGTTTTAACACAATTTATAGACATTTTCATTTTTTACATATTTGAGTATTTAATTTATACAGGGTGCGTCATAAGTTGCTTTCTTTTTTATATGGTTGTCTAAGGAAAAAAGACCTTAGACAACCATATAAAAAAGAAAGCAACTTTTGAATCACCCTGTACAATATTTAAAATATTTCAATTACCTTTGATGGATTTTGTGTAACGAATCTCAATTCCAAAGTGGAGACAGGAAATGCCAATTCTAAATATTCATAAAAGTTTATATCATGGGCCATTCCACTTGTCATTTCATATCCACGGTCTCTGTAAATTATATCCGACACCATTCCAGTCCAAGTTCCATTTTCAAGAAGAGTTCCATAATTAAGTTCATGATATTTTGCTTCAATTGTGAAATTGAAATTTTGTGAAGCTGATAAAATAATGCTAAATAGAAATCCCTTCATCATAAATTTTCCATCCTTATCTGTTCCTTTATATTGATAAGGTGGGAATTCAACAGTTGATACTTTAAAATGCCTTCCGGGTAAATATTTACCAATATCGTTCAACTTATTCCAAATTTGGCTTTGAGAAATATCAAACAAAATGTCCAAATGTCCGTTATTGAATTTCAAAGGGTCAACTTGAATTTTTTGTTGGTCAACATCAATTATAATTTTATTTCGCATTTGTGAAAAATAGCTGTTGAATTTTATTTTTTCAGTAAATTTGGTATTTGCAGCGGCAATTATAAAATCTCTACTTCGACTCATATGATTTCCAATATCGTTCAATGAAAATTCAAGTGTATTAGAATTGTAAATAAAATAAACTGCAATTAGATTCCAAATGCTCTTTTGAGTTTTCAGTTTTTGTCCAAAATTTCCAAGTAAAATTGGGAAGTCATTGAAGAGTTGGTTATAGTTTGATTCAAAATTATAATCATTTGATATTTGGTTTTGAAATTTTGAAATTTTTAACATTCCAACAAAATTAATTGTTAATGGCGCTTTTGATCTTTTATACAAATATTCAATTAATTTGTTCACAATATTCAATTTATTTTCGTTATTTTTCTTAATAATTATTCTCCCATCAATTTCAATATTATTTAGGATTAAAAAAATAAATGAAAGCTTTAAGAAGTTTCCCATTATGGAACTTGATCGCTCAATGATTTTCCATATAGGAAATGTTTTATGTTAAGCATTAACGAACAGAATGTTGGTTAAAAAACTTAATTACTGTTTACTGAGAAATCAATATAGCCAATTATTATGTTAAAGAGAAGTGCAGTCAAATCAATTATGGAAGTTTCAATGGTTTATTAACATTGTAATCGTATTTAATTAATTAGTAGACTCATCGTCTTCAGTTCAGACTTATCGAATTACATCAAGTTTTAAAAATATAAGATATTTATTGAAGGGATGTAAAGTTATAGCTTATAAATGTCAATTGATGTAATTAAGATATACGAGTAATGTAGTAGGCATATGTAATCTATGTGTTGTACAGGTATATCATAGGAACGTTTCCATTAAATTTATTACCGGATTATATACAAGGTTATCGGAAGATACTCCAACTAAGAAATCAATATGATTAAACTGTAAATCCGAGATCGGGTAACTGATAACATTCGGTAATAAACTTTCAAGTCTCTTTACATCCTAAACAAAAAATAAAATGCATGTTAATTGATATAGATTAACTTAAATAGGTTTGGGTATATCTACATAACAATCCATTTATTAAGTGATTGAAAGATTATTGGTGTTATTTAAATATAGAAGAATGGTGAATGTAAACCTACAGTTGGGTTTGCTAAATAATCATTGGCAGACCAAATGAGGACGATTGGCGTTTTGACAGCCGTCAAATTGTAATCAGGCGACTTTTCTGTCCCGTAAACTCTCAAATTTTCTTTTGGCCCGTGGTCATAACGACAAAACCTTTTCTCATTGAACATTTGGAGAAAATGGATAAACGTCCTTGTCGAAGATGTATCTGGATAATGAGAGATCACTACAGGGAACCAAGTCTAGCAAAAATAAATAAAATTATTAAAATTAATAAATTAAACCTTTTAATAATTAATTACCAATTCTATACTATTTTATAATTCTGAATTAATTATGACCTTGTTAACTTGATGAGGATCAAATCCAGCCATTGTAAACATGAGAGTCTCGCACAAGATGGGTGTAATGAATTTAGGGTTGCAAACTTCAACCCCAAGTGACCTTATGATATCCAACACGATTCTTGGGAAGAACTGTGTGTCTCCAAATGTGTTCAATGCTACCTTGAGCAAAAGTGGAATTACAAAAAACCCAGAATTCACAACTCAAGAATTTATCGCAATTGAATGTCATTCGTCTTGGCATTTATATCAGATAAGAATGTGTAAAGTGTGAGTGTGTATGTGTGTGGTATATGTACAGGGCGTGTTCTCTCTCAACATACTTGCTCATTAACAGCCAGTTTTGCAATGATGGCAAAGGGACTCGAAACGTGGTCTAAAGAGAGATAATTGAGCAATTAAGAGATGTAAAAATATTGTGTGGCTTCACTTGCCAACGAAGGCAACTGGAGCAAGTGCAAAGGCCGCGAGAAACCTCTCGTTAAACTTTGGGATGGAGGAGGCTGCGATGTAAAATGCCGTGTTGCCCATCGAGTGGCCGATGTAAAACAACTTCGACTCCGTCGTCACTTCCAATATGTAATTGCTCATCGCCTTCACGTCGAACAAACTCATTTGCTCGAATCTAATCAATTTCAACATCTCACCTCCTCATTATCTTTTTAATTGCTTTAATTTTATACAATTATCTTAAATCATTAATATTAGCTCTAACCTGTTAATTATATATAACCACTTTTGACAGTATAAAAACATAAAAAAATAACATGCTTCTACAAGTATATTGTGATGTGTTAATTATATAATTAATGTGCTATAATTTGATAATTAATAGAAAATGATTAATAATGGGTATTTAAAAATTAAAGTTAATATAAGTCATAAATATTAATTAAAGTAGTAAAATAGGAATTCCATACGTGAAATTCCAAAATTCTGTATCGTTTGGTGAAAGCCAAGAGTGTTTCATACTGTAAGTATTTCCCCTGAAGTTCCCGAGCCAAACGTCGTAACCGGAATCGGCCAATTTGTATGCTTTTCATTTAACAAAACAATTTCATATAATTTATTTTAAAACTTGATTTTAGCTAAGAAGCTTTTAGTGTTAATTGGATTTAAAATTTTCAATGTATTAAAAAAATTAAATGTGAAAGTTTACGCAGTGCCTTTTCTACAGAATTCATAATCCAATCAGATGAAGTGCATACGAAACCATGTTGCAAATAAACGGGAATTTTCTTCTTCAATTTACAAGAATCAGTTTCACATTTTCGACTATAAGGAATGCGATGCAAAGTTAAAATATATCCATCTTCAGTGGTCGTTTGATGGATTTCTATTGGATAACCATATTTAGTCACTAACTCAACCTTGAAAGAAAAAAGATTAACTATAAAATAGATAGTATAGTACAGTAATAATATTAATTAAAGTGAATTTGATTAAAATCTTTCATACCGTATTTAAATAAATGTCAGGATTGAAGACAAGACTTATTTTTTGATGAAATTGGGGAAAGAAAAATATTGCAGTAATTAAATTAAAATTTGATAATGTTGTAATGATTGAATAATAAAATATAAATTTCATAATTATTTAATTTAAATATCTTCCTAGTGAGTTTATACTTACGACTCAATATCTTCCTTAGTTCATACATTAAGGGTGAGTTTTGTTGACCCATGAAAAACCTATTTTATTTATAATCATTTATCATTTATTTTACAGCGTGGAAACTTACGTTATTCTCCTTCGGGCCTTTTATGACTCTATGTGAGCACTTATCAATTAACTGTACTTTATTAACTCTCTTAAGTGTTGTAAGTATTTGTGTAGGGCTAAGGCATATAAAGTTAATATTGTAAACTAAATGAACAATAAACCATAACTTATACTAATAAGGGCAACTTCCGACAAATAAAGATAAAATCGTCACTTTCACAACCGCGCCCTTTTGAAAATATTATTTTTTGGCAGAAGGGACATTTATCAATTAATTGGCACAAGGAGCGAAAAACAAATTTAAGTAAGAGCCAACGATCAATAAAAACTCCTGTCATAATTCATGTGATTTGAAATGCAGAAGAATTGAAAAACCTGTTTCCAAATCATTTTACATTTTGACGGCTCCTTACACAAATCCCATTTTCCTATGTCATTACCAGATTTATGGCCCTTACTACAATTGAATTAAAATCATTTAACTAGCTATAAACCTACGTGAGTTTGAATTTAACTGATATTTCATTTGATGTTTAAACTTGAATATTTGAACAAATCCTCAAATTAATTTAAGTCTTTTATATTTGGTTAATTTTTTAATTAAATAATTAATAGAATCAATTCATTTAAGGCACATTTGTTTTATTTTTCGTGCATTTTTTCATTATACATATAAAAGAAAACAACAAGAACAAGAGAAATTTAAACAGTTCATAAATGACCAGTTGAATTAATTAAAGTTGAGAAATACATAGGTAAAATAGGTAAATTAAAAGAAGGATAAAATACATAAAGGTAATACAATGAGTATAGAGATAATAGGAATCATCAAGGTAAAATGATAATAATATTAAAAAAGAGAAGAATTAGGAGAAATGGGAATTAGGATGAGAAATTAATAAGGAAATTTAAAAATGCTGAGCGTATGAAGCGTAGGCTTGGGCTGGAGCTGCAACGGTTCTAACATGATGAACTGCTTGAGCTCTAACAACTGGAGATCGATCAACCACTGCATTGAATCCATTGATTGGATCAGCGGTGTAAGTCACAGTTCGGACATTGCCGTCTGGTTCAACCAAGGAATATTGTCCAGACACAACATCTCCGTTTCGGGATTCAGTGTGAGACTTTTGATCTCCGGTGTAAGCGTCTTGGACGGAATATCCGTAGTTGTATTGTGGGTTTGGGTCGTATGGCTCAGGGGCGACGGCTGATAAATTCAAAATATTGAATTATGCTTGAATTTTGTTATTTTTTAAAATTAAACACTATTGGATTTTTATTCATTATACTATATTATGGGAAATTTTAAATTAGGGGAATTTTGAATTGATTTTACCTCTGACAATTGTTGGGGCGGCTTGGACAACATGGTGAACGGCGGGAGAAGCGTGGTAAGCTCTCACTGGAGCAGCGGCAGCATAAACGGCAGGAGATCCATAATTCAAATTAACATGAGCAGCTCCAGTGGAATAACTGAATCCTTGAGGTTTTCCCAAACTCAATCCAACCAAAGTGAAAATCACAAGAGCCTATTAAACAATTAAAATAAACAATTAAAATAAATTATTTAAACAAAATTAAACAAAGTTAAACAAAATTGGTATTGATAAAATTCAAAGCGAGTTTCAAATTCTTAATTAAAAAACAATTTTTAAAATAATCTGAGGAAATATTTTATGATTTAAATATAAGATTTAATTTTGAGGATTTATTTAACAAAAATATAAAAGAAAATTCTTATATACAAATTAACAAAATTTTTCGAAATTTAGTTAGAATTTTTTTCAAAATTACAGAGCTAATAATTGAAAATCAATAAGTACGGGTAATAAAAAAATAAAATTGACCTGAGAAATCATTTTGAATGATTGTGGTCTAAGTGTGATAATTGTCGTTAGTAGTTGTTGTTTGTTGATGAAGTGACAGGGGGAATTGTTTTTATAAGGGTGGTTGATCGTGTGAAAGGTGAGGGAGTTGACAGGGAGTTGGATGACAAAGGGCCAATTGCATCAGAAGGCGTCTCAATTCTCCTTCATTGTCAGAGTCCTTTTATTAGGTGAACTCATTCCGGTGCCAAAACTCGTTGCATCAAATGACGTGAAATAAAGGGCAGATAAGGAGATATGGACAAACTTGTCATTCCGCTCCTCATTCATCAATCCTTTACTATTTCGCCCTCCAATTGCGTCCAACTCAACTCCGCAATTCACAAGTCATTTATCCATATTTATTCCCTTAATTAATATTCAATTTTAATCAGCCCTCCCCGCATCATCCAATCAACTCCAAATCCACTAATCCTCATAAACATGCAATCCTTATTGTAAGCATCTGGGAGCGGAAGTCAAATTCACAATAGGATTATTCTCATTATATCAAACTTGACCACTTGTTATTCTTCGGATCTGTTTAATGATTGTTGGCATTATTAAAAGTTGCTTTATACTTTATGTATTTGTTAACATATTATAGAAACAAAACACACAAACAAAAAATATACAATATATTACATTTAACGCATATTGGGTGTGTACTTTGAATATTAATTACAAAGACACTTAAATATTACAATTTATTATGACTGGCTTTTACATACAAGTACAGGTATATACAAAAGCCGGGAACTTCATATAAGCTCATTTTTTTATTTGATTATTATAATCGAATTGGACGTGAATGAATGTAAATGGTAATTTATCATGTCATTTATGAACAATGAATAAATGAATAAAATGGTAAAAAGTCCTCAATGTCTATGGTGCATTTATATAATTGCCATTTACGCCAAGTACATGAGTAAAAATAATGTTGATTTGATGATTTGTTGAAAAATTTATTTTAAAGTGAAGTTGAAACTACCGATAAAACATTGAAAATTTAACAATTAAAGTTTATAATGGGAGGTTTTTATTTTAACACAACTTTGTGCTTCTCAATAATTTTTTCCTATAGAAAATGTGAAGGTTTAAGCGATCAACTTGTGACAATAACAAACGGTGGGTTAAAAGGAGTTGAGATGAAAGCTGAGAATGGAGATGTGTTTTGGGCATTTCTTGGAATTCCTTATGCAACTTCAAAAAGATTCGAAGTAATTTAAATTTTAAATAAAATTAGTAAATAGTAATTGACCCTTTTAAGTGATTTAACATATTTTAAATTAATTAAATATTTTTTTATTTGGCTACTTTTGTTATTGCTTAATATATGAAAGTATTTTATCTAACATTTTTTATTAACCTTCAATAGGAAAGTTCATTATTGAATGAAAGTTGGAACGGAGTTAAAAATGCCAATAAATATGGTGAGGTTTGCACTCAGAATGATCAATTGACAAATAAGGTTATTGGCTCGGAGAATTGTCTCACAATCAACGTTTTTACTCCTATGGTATATTTTGATGGCAATTATCTTTTGGCATGTCAATTATATTAAATATTTTTTTAAAGTTTATGCAAATTATAATTAATCGCTAGTAATAATGATAAATAAATAGTGAACAAATAATACTAATAAATTATAATCGAAAGAATTTTCTTTACAGAATCGGCTAAAATCCTTAAAAAATCCTGATCATATTAAGCTTCCAGTGATTGTCTTTATTCACGGGGATGAATTTTCCTATGGGTCTGGATCACAATTTGGACCTAAATATTTTCTAAATGATTTTGTCGTACTTGTGACGTTCAATTACAGATTAGGAATTTTTGGTAACGTTAATCGGTTGATATAATAAATATATAGGATAATTATGTTATTGCTAGCATTATTGTTGGATTCGGGAATTTGTCCATTTCATCACATTCATACCCAACTATAGTTAAAAGTACCTTTAAGCTAATAAATGCTTTATTTTATAACTAACAAATTTGGGACCCCCCCCCCCCTTCTTCAAATCCTGGGACCGCCCCTGATGACAGTAATGGTGTTTGACGCTAAGATGTAGAATTTGACATAATCCCGATGGACCCAGTTCTCTAATTAAACAAAAAGAAAAAAAATTCCATTTTTAGTTTCGGATGACCCGACAATTATTTTAGAAAAAGAATATTCAAAAAAGTACTCTATTTTAAATCTAACGTGCATTGTAGAGGATTTTATGTATGGAAGCTACATAAATTTTTGTGATTTATGATTTTAACATTTCTTAACTGTATATATCATTTGTGTAATTTTTGATTAGTGAAAATGGTAATATTATAAAGAACAATTTAATTTTGTAAGTGTAACATTTTTCAACTGTTGAGCAAAATTGTCGATCCTTCTCTTTTATAGCTAATCGATATCACATATAAATAGCAAAAGCCAATAAGATAAAGTTAACGACAGACAGTTGGACAGGATGGTATTACTACAACATATTTATCTTGTTTTCTTGTTGCGGCAACGCAGCGGGATAAAAATATATACATGGGAATTGATTATTTAAAAGGCGACATTTCATAAATCAATTATTTTTTTAATCGTTTCTAAAGATTTGATAATAAATTTTCATTTTTTTAAATTATAAAAAGTTATATAATTAGTACTTCAAATGTAAACAATACAAACAAATTGATAACAGCTTCTTAAAACAGATAAAGTATAAGTAACTTTTATTTTTATTATTATTAATTAGTGGAATCTTTTAAATTATCCCAAAATGGCATTCTATTATGAGGAAGAAACTCGAAAAGCCACTTTATTTGATCTAACACTTTTTGTATCTTTTTTATTTTATTCATTATATAAATTTAATATTTAAGATCTTTAGAAACGATTAAAAAATAATTGATTTGTGAAATGCCGCCTTTTAAATGATCAATTCCCATATACATATTATCAACAAAAGTTGTGAATATGCTAATAATAAAAATAATAAAAGTCTAATGGGGCGATGGGGCTTCTGGAATATTTAAAATCTATCCATCAAATTGTATTGAATAAGTATAACTACAAATACTTATATAGCAAGATAAAATTTAATCAATAAAGATTTAAATGGAAGTTATATAATTTTGCATTATTGGAATTGAAGGATTTCTAAATACTGGAGATGAAATTTCCACTGGAAATTATGGACTGAAAGACCAGACAAATGCATTAAAATGGGTGAATAATGAAATTGACAAATTTGCTGGAGATAAGAAATTAATTACAATTTACGGTCAAGGATCTGGAGCTGCATCTGTCCATTATCATTTACTCTCCCAAATGAGCAAAGGTAAAATTATTTTTAAACTTAAAAATTTAAAATAAAGTTAAAATATCTTCCTCTGTAGATTTGTTTTCTGGAGCTATAATGAGTAGCGGAAGCGCTTTGTGTCATTGGGCATTCGATGAAGCTCCAAAACAAAAATTACCCAAAATTGCTAAATATTTTAATTGCACTTCTACGTTTGACAATTCATCTGAAACTCAAATTAAAACAAGCGAATTTGTAGAATGCCTTAAAAAATTTAAGGCGTCGGAATTAATTTTTGATGAATATGACGACTCAGAGGTATAAAGACTTTTTATGAATAATATTGTAGAATATGTTTAAAATATTTATATGAAATATTTGATTTTGATATGAACTAACAATATAAGTAATTGATATTATAAATATATGTATTTAAATTCATCATATATCATATTTCATTAATTTTCTTTTATATTAGTTTAATTGGATTTATGAATTTTCATTCGTCCCATCCATTGAAATTGTTAGCAAAACAAGCGGGAAATTGAATTCTAATAAAGCATTTTTACTCGACACACCGCAAAATATAATTGAAAATAAATTATTTAATGAAGTCCCAGTGATTTTCGGTGTAAATTCAAACGAAGGATTTTCATTCGCCTCGGGTATTTTAACTATTTTAATCAGTTGTTATTTTGTTAAATAAATATAATTTGAGAATAATTTGTTATTTAAAATGTTTACATATATTTTAGATGTTATTGAAAATTCAAATTTGACCGAATTAAATGCCCAATTGCCTTCAACAATTTTAAAAATAATTCATAAAAATGAAAGCTTTACAAATGAAGCGGTTTTAAAGTTTCTTCGTCACTATTTTCGTCAGGTTGATCAAATTCCCAATGAAATCTCAAATATTAGCGCTTTAAACCTATCAAGTTTATTTTCTCATTTCAATTGGATTGATTGTACGAGAGAAGCTGCAATACTTCACTCCAAAAAACATTCAAAGGATAATCCTATTTATTTTTATTCGTTTGAATACGATGGTGAATTTTCGTCTGAGATGAATGAAAGTGAAATTCAAAATGGTTCTAATATACATAATTAAACTTATAAAAATAATTATTTAATAATTACAATATACCAATTAATAACTAAATAATTTGTCTCATACATAATTAAATAAATGCATTTATTATTTAAAAAATAAATAAAGTTTTTAAGAATTAGTAATTTATTTTAGATTTACATTATTAAAATTAAATAAATTTTTTTGTAGGTCCAGCACATGGACATGAACTTCAATACTTATTCAATAATGAAATGAATACACCTGGACAAATTTTTCAAAACGAATGGGACAAAGAAATTTCAGAAGATATCCTGGCTTGGTGGTTGTCATTCGCTAGATACAGGTTTCAAACAATGATTTGTTTTTTAATTCTTTAATGTATTCTTTCAATTAAAGATTTATAATGGGTTAGAATATCTTATCTTTGTAAAAATAAAATAGAAATAATACCAACTTACATATACTACATATGTAGGTATATCTGCAAATTATACTCTTATATTTTATCAATAACATTTGCCTAATTTAAAGTAATTATTTTTTATCTTTAAGGGATCCAAATCCTTTAACAATGCTAGGCCAAGGAGTTGATTGGAATCCAATGACCTTTGAAGAAATTAACGTTTTTAAAATATCAAACACCTCATCGCATCTTATAGAAGATCCATATGAAAATGCGGCAAACTTTTTAAAAAACTTAATATAAATTTAATTGTCAAATATATTAATTCGACTTTGAAAAAATCAATAATTTTTACAAGATAATATATATTAAGATAGAATTCAAGTATTCTATTAAAATAATATGTAAATGATTATATAATAATTTAAAAATAATCAAAAGTGCGTATATAGGGAATATCTATCATATCAAATTCACTATCTAACTATACAAAATTAAATGTTTAAATTGGAAAAAAATATTTTTGATTTATTAGATTTAAACAACCTGATTAGAATTGAATAATTGTAAAGTAAAAGAAGATTCACAAAATTGAGCAAAAAATTTAACTAAAAATTTGTAAATAAATCAATAATTTACAAATATGTTATAAAAAATGTAATAATTAAGCTGAAAATAAAGAATTGAGATTTTGACCCAGCTGCTGTACAAGAATCAAAATTGTCAAGAATTTTATTGGTGAATTTGGTCACTTCGCTTTCCCCTTCATCGTATTTTAAGGCAATCGTATTGTCCTATGTATAAAAAATTTAATTGTTAATTGAACAACATTCCCAATTTAATTAATTTAAACCCATGGATACAAAACATACCTCAAAAATTAGATCCTTGTTTCCATAATAAGGTCCAAATAATTTGAAAATGAGTTCAGCTAAGGACGAAGGAGCAAATGAACTTGCAACTTTAATCAAAGTTTGTCTGATTTCATCACGCCAAATTGGCTCACTTTCACTTTTAACCCGAGCCAAGATTTTATGCGATGAAACTTTGCCCCAATTGCATGTTGAAAATTCGTTCACGTCTTTGATGCCTCCGTTCAAACAGGCTAATTTGTAATTTCCCGGATCATTTCTCGACTCTTCCAATGCAGTCACGTGGTCCATGAACGCAACATCTCCTTTTCCACTTGCAAGACACATAAAAGCTCCAGAAGGGCCATGGAATTTTTCCACATCGTGATCAGCACAAATTGTATCTTTTGAATCTCCGCTTTCATCACCCGATCCGATGCAGATTTGACAAAATTTATTAGAAAACTCAGTTTGGTTTGGTCCCCAAATTCCCGGTGTTTTAGATCCGGGTATGCAACTCCCACCGAAAAAATTAAAAAAACCTGCGCCAAATGGACAATCCGAATTTAAATTTTTATCTTCGGTGGCGGTAAATTTTAAACTTTTCAATCCATTCAATGGCACATGCCAACCAAAAATTTCTCTCACGCCTCCATGGCAACTCTTTTTTCCTTTAAGGTCAGACACATTGTGGATGTTTTCATTAGCTCTAATAACTGCAACAGAATAAATGAAGGAATTTGTTTCCTGGCCTAAATTTTTCTCTTCGGACAACACAGGCTTTAGCGTTGGATAATCCTTCATGGCATTGTGAGCAACTTGGGCAGAAACAGAAATTATGTCCGCGTCGCCTTTAACAATTAATTGCAAACAATTTTGGACGTCTTTTCCAAGAACACATCCGATTTTGGGAACGATTCGACGCCCTTCGGAGGCCAAACTCAAATCCCGACATTTATTCATTTCAAGTTCGGAGCGGACGCAGAATTTAACGGTTTTGTTGGAAGGGCACGAGGGATTCTCAATTGTTTTGATGTAATTCCCTTTAGATAAATAAATGAAGGGGGAATAAGGTTTTGAAAGTTGTGCGGACGAGTGATGATGTACAGTGTCATTTGTGCTGAATTCTAAAACTGATTCGAGCCATTCGGGTGGTGGAGATTCCTCCGCTCCGGTTTTTCTATAGAGGGAAATTTCGGATTGTACTTCTTTGATTTGGGCAGATTTTAGGCGCTTGGTTCCGATGAAGGCTCGCCATGGTCGGCCTGCCCAACTACATGGTTCTTTTGTTGTTAACTCCATCATTGATCCATTTCGGCATAAATAATTGTACAGTTCCGGTGAATTTTTAGTGTCTGACTTCCCAGCTTCTAAACATTAATTGAAATTAATTTAATAAAAATTATATAATAAATCTTCAATGTTTTAGTTGTATTTGGGTATAATATAACTTTAGGAAAAAGTAGGGTTGGCGGGCGCAACCCGCCAACCATACTCCCGATGTGTTTTTATACTAAATTGATGGGGCTGATAACGAACTACTTTTACCTAACTTTATTCATATAATCTGTATTTGAAAAATTAAAAAAAAGATTTTATTACCAATATTGATATTAAAATATTTAAAGACAGCATCGGCTTTTGTCCAAGCAACATCTCCTTCCCCTGTTGTAACACATTTAATGGCTCCTTCATATCCAGCAAACGCGTCGTTTCTATCACAAGTGTGTTTGCAAAGACTGCACATATTTGGATATTTTTCTTCTATAAAAATATACAGTGTTAAATATAATTATCTAAAAAGAAATTAAAATTTCGTAGTGTTTTGATTTAAGGAGGTTTAAATTTTTTGTTTTAACATACTCAATGCTTGATTTAAAGAAAAGTCATTCGAGTAAGGTCCAGGAACGCAGGCTTTAGAAAAATATTTAGCAATGGCAGCCATATCCCTTTCAATTGTTGTTCCTTCAGTCGAGCAATATTTGTCCAAACCTCCCAACTCCAATAAATTGGAAAATGGGATTTTCCACCCTGCGTTTCTTCCAAATCCCGTATGACATGACTTTTTCCCTTGAAGTTCTGGAACTGAATTAATCCCTGAACTTTTCTTGATTAGTGCGACTGGCTCGTACCTGAATACTTCTGTTGAATTGGAAAAATATTTCTTAATTAAACATTACATAAACCCTTTTGTTAAATTTATTGATTTATATTTTTATAGGAAATTGATGACAGGTACAGTGTACACTAGATACACTACATATGTTATATGCTGTGTACAATATATAAAATATAGTAATTATTTTGCTATTAATATAAGAAACCAATATAAGAGTAATTTTATCAACTTTACCTTCAATGTTGTCTAAAGCTCTTACTTCAGCTAAAATGACCAATCTTTCTTCGGCATATCTCCCAGCGACAAAAATCTCCTCCGGTTCCAATACAGTCAAATCAGCCTCATCTTCTACGATTTTCCTCATGCAGCCAACCCTATTTTAAATAATTAACATGTTTATTAAACTACCTTAAAGGCGTATGATTATCAAATTTTGTTTTAAATTATTTTAATATGTAATAATAAACTTACTTGTCATTTGCGATCACACATTTGAATTTTCCATTTTTCACTTCTTGGACCATTTTATCGCAATTTTCTCGGTGTCCTTGCGGCACGCAAAATCGATCTTAAAACAAGAAAAATATTAAATGTCTTTTAAAAAATTTGGTTGTAATATTTTAAAAATGATTAAATAAATATTTTCTTACATTCATTCTGAGAAAATCCAATTGAGAAAATTGATAAACAAAATAACAAAAGTGTTGTTTTCCCCATAATGAGAAAATGAGAAGTCGAAATTGGAAGTTAGTTCATTAATTGTGTGTGAAAGTGGAAGGGGTTAACTTGAAGGGCGGAGATTATTGCTAAAAAATGTATTTGGCCCAAGACAAATATCGAAGCCCAAATGTGAAGCTATTGGTTCAACCAACGAAGCAAATACCTATATTTAAGATAGGGCAATTCCACATTGAATATTTATGAAGAAGAGATAAAAGTATTCATGGAAGTGTGCTCTATTAATATGATGGAATAAATTGAACACGTTGCTTCTTCCACTTCGTCATGTTTCACTTCCAAAGAATTCCTCATGTGATAATCTTTTACACCCGACTTTAAAATCTCAATGTCAAGCGATGGGAAAAAAACTAGTTTTTATAAGTTCTGTACATTTTTATGCCTTCGCAGTAGTTACATAAGGAATGTGCTTCCTATACACAAGAGTTTGGAAAAGTTGACGATGGGAGCCTTTGAGCACTTTTACGCATCCATAGCCTAAATGAACTTCATGTTTAATTGTCATGTACTTTTATACAATCTTTCTATGAACTTCGTATCAGTGTACAAGCATCAGATCAATGCATGTAGTGATTTAGAGAGAAGAAGCTGAAGAATTATCTCTCATGCTTATTGATGCGTTGGCTGGTTGACTCATTAAAGTTCTGAATTTCATAGATTCTGTCATTGATATAATGAAGTGGAATCTTATAATAGAAAGTTGGGGGTTTAGAAGAGGATTATCTCATTTCTCACTTCTTAATTGATTCGGTTGAAGAATGCAAGGCCATGCAAAAGCTCAATCAGCTTCATGTCATGTTCATCAAATTATAATATAATAATTTAGAATTTAAATATAGAAGCTATACTTTATTCATATTCATATTTGATATCTTGAAATTATATACTATTTTTTTATTGATTAAACATTGGCGGTACTTTAACTCCAGCATCAATTCTGATCACTGTCCCATTCAACATCGGATTCTCAACAATTGCCACTACAAGCTTGGCAAATTCTTGCGGTTTCCCGCTCCTTTTTGGAAATGCATGTGCATTGAGGAATACTTTTTGTGATTCTTCTCTCATCCCTGCAGTCATATTTGTTTCAAAATATCCTGGCGCAATTGCCATAACTCGAATCCCAACATAAGACAAATCCCGTGCCATTGGAAGTGTCATCCCCAAAACTGCTCCTTTACTTGCTGCATAAGCCGAAACTCCGGCCGTTGCTTCAAATCCCATAACACTTGAAGTGTTGACGATCACTCCGCGGCCGCCGTCTTCATCTGGCACATTTTTGCGCATTAAGTCAATGGCCAAGCGAATGACATTAAATGTTCCAGTTGCATTCACATCCATCACATTCTTGAACTTGTCAAAATCATGGGGTACGTTCGTTTTGAAATTGAATAAATTTCCTATTGGACCAATTCCTGCGCAATTGACTACGACGTCCAATTTACCAAACTTTGATTCTGTTTGGGTTAAACATTCTTTAACATCCTTTTCGCTTGTTACCTTTTAAAAAATTTAAATATGTAATTATTAATATATTAATTCTTGATATTTAAATAGTTAATTACGTCAGTTGCACAAAATATTGAATTTTCAGGATGCGATTTATTAATTTCTTGACCGTTCGACGAGGCCAAGTCGCAAATGACAACTTTTGACCCTAAACGAAGGAACATTTCAACAACGGCCTTTCCAAGACCATTTCCACCTCCAGTAATTAAACATACGAGCCCCTTATTCATAAAATTTCTTTTTAAGTTTTTATACTTGTGTTATGTTATATTTTAACAGAAGATAAGTAAAGATTTTTTAATATTTTGCTTACCTTCATATTATATTCAGCTAAATATTATATTTACTTTATTAGTACTTATTATAGATATTAAATTTAAAATATTGGCACAGAAATCTATTTTATTGAGGAAACTAATATTGAAATCACATAAATTTATGTGAGTGTTTAGTTAATGTTTAATCAGTTTTATCAGTTTTATCAGGAAGATAAAAACTGACATGGTACAATTTTGTAAATTATATATTGGTCAATTTCATTAATACTATACAATTGTATATTTATTATTTGGTTTTATTCATTTTAAAGTGCAGAATGATACATTATTATATTTCTTATCTTATTTGGTTATTATTAGTAAATGCTAAATTTTTTTAACTTGGAAAAAACATTTCCTAATAAAAATGCTGTTATTACATGCTCCCCTATATAAGATATGTATAAATTAGGAATATTCAGTGTTACCATGTCCAGTTTGGATAGCCAAATTGGATATGTTTTCAAAAGAGTGGAGAGAACTTGGAATTTCGGGGCATTTGGAAAATAATATTTTAATATTACTCTAAAATTATTTGAAACGAATTATTTTGTTTCTTTTCAAATACTAATAATTAACTTAGGCATATTTTAATATTTATTTATTATTCGGCTTCGATACTCATCATCCTTTTTAACAACTGATATTGCTAATTCCTACTAAAGTGTTTTGATTCTTCCGGTAAGTTGCAACTGCGTCGACAGCTGTCGCACCTGCTTCAACGTAACTGGAACCGGATCAAAAGGAAGTTAAAAGTTAATTTTACGAAATAAATAATGTAGTTTACTTACATAAATACCAACTATCTAACTTCTTCCTTCTTTAAGATCTTTATTGTTTGATAAAATTGAAACTGATTAATTTTATTGGCTTAATGTTTTGCAAATGAAATAAAATATTAAATAGGCATCGATGGGTGGTTAATTATGTTATTTAACCAATTATTAATAATTAATATAAAATTAAAGGTATTAGAGAATATAGTTCTGGGGAGAAACTGTTGGTAGATGGGGTAAATATATCCACTAAACATAGCCACTGGCTATCCACTGGAGGGGCTAACTTTCCACATAGCCGGATTTTTGCGAACACTGGGAATATTATTACAATTACAATATATAATTATATTAAGACAGTTATTAATTTAGATTAAGTAAATATTTGTTAAATATTTAACTATAGTTTAAATAGTAATAATATGATTTAAGTAAATATAAGATAGTTCTAATGGTAAATAACAGTTTTATTTAATGGGCATGTACGGGGTCGGCCATAAGTATTTTTCTTTTTTAAATTAAAAAGTGTATAAAAAAGAAAGGTACTTATGGCCCACTCTGTATAAAAAATAAAGATATAAGAATTGAAGTTAAAACATGTGAACCTGCTGACAATGAGTCCTTGCTTATAAAACTTAATGAATTGTGATTTTGTGATAAAAATATTAAATGATGCAATATGGTTATGATGTGTGATTCGGGTGTATATTTAAGTATAGGTAATATAGTATAAATACTTAAATATACCCTTCTTATATCTTACAATAAATAATTGGCATTTAGAATGCCTCTATGTGAATGTGATCTTTAAAGGAAAAATTATTCTAGAGTTGGACAAGACCCGTATTTCCTATTAAAATATATACACGCTACTCTTATGTTGCCGACTAGCTTCATTTCAAGAGCGTGAAGTACAGGCATTAGCAAACGGATTAGTACAACAAATACAAAATTGAATATCCTTAGCAAAGTTCAGGACTTAGTTTCTACTTAAAACAATGTCTCAATTGATATACACAAAAATTAAAATTACAATACCAAATAAAATAAGAAATAATCAAATAAATAGAAACAATTTGTTTAAAAATATCATACTAACACTAAATTGTGTACTAGTGTTTAATTTTAAGTACCTATTAGTATCCTAGAAGACTAGATAGTGCGTCAAGCTGACTTTTTAAAATTGGTCATTTGAACATGACACTAACTTAAGCATCTTAAGCATCAAACTTAAGCATCAATTTTAGAATCTTGAGGATTTTCAAATTCATCGTTTATTTTGGAATTTAATTTTTTCGATCTCACTGTTGTTTTAGATTTGGGTTTTCTTTTCTTTCCTCCTCAAAAATAAACTCCTGTATGCAAGGGATAAAAGGATACAACCCTAAATGTATGGTATTATACTGTCGTCAATTCTATAAATACTTTGATACTTTTGGAAAATTATTAAGTCAAATACGCATTTTGATATACATACATATACCTATGGTAGTACTGATATTTTCTTAAGATATTTGATATAGGTATATCGATGACGATTGTTAAGAGAACCTTAATGATTATGCCTAAATATGCCATACCTATACTTATACATATAAGTATTACATTCTAGTAGCAATTTACTTAAACTACATTGGAAATAAATGATAATTTCTTGATTTTAGGGTCTGACTTCCCAACTAAAAGCGTCTGTAAGAGACGCTTTATAACAAGATGTAAATATTAATTTTAGTTTTTATGTAACATTTCAATTCGCAATAAATTAGAATTGAATTATCAAGTCCAAAGATGTATGTAAAGTCAGAAATGATTTCAGACTTTGGGAGGGTTAGGTCAGTTAGGCGTATCGTGTATAATTGTAGTATTAGTTTTAGTTAGCAATTAGTAATTTTAATTGGCAGTAGTTATTTAGTTTATCGTGAAGATAAAATCAATTATTCACCAAATAAATTTTACTTTTCCTGTTTAGATTACTATAAATGGCAATAATTAAAATAATTTATTTTAATTATTGGGGAGATAAATACTTAATATGCCAAATATGGTAAATAAAATGAATAAATTCCATTTTTAATTACTATCAATATATTTCATTTTCCTTTTAATTATGTCTTAATTGTAAACGCACTTCCGTTCCTCATAAGCATAAAAGCAGGAATTTCAAAATTTGTTTGAATAAAACTCAACACTACTTCAGCTAGTCAAAATAACTTGGTAAGTTGGGACAAATTTTCTTTTTTGGACTCCTATAATTTTTATAATAAATTTCTAACAGTATGGTATTATAATTACAATTTACAATATATTACATACATATAACTGCTTTAAGAATAAGATAAATATAATTAGTTATATACCTACTCACTTTCAGTATATACTATAGTAGAACATACAATTTACATATTAAATATATTTATATATTTATTAATAGGTTGAAAGATGAATACTTTGATTCCACTTGCCTTGATGGTAATCCTTGCAGGATGCGCTTTTAATGAAGTGTCAAGCATTTGTTGCGGCACAGACACAACTGGACGTTGTGGGGACGAATCCATTGGGACTCCATGTTGCGGATATGGACCTTGTAACATTTTCTGCTGCAATTGCGATAACGGTTGTCGAAATCCTCGAGACGTTAGGGATTTACATCCTCCCAGTAGTCAAAATAATGGACAAATGCACTTCTCCAAAATTGACATGAATCGTGATGGCGGAATTGATGAAAATGAAGCGAGAAATTTCATGATCTCATCAGGAAGGTCAAAGAGAGAACTCAGGCGCTTCGACTTCGATTCCTTTGATTTGAACCAAGATGGAGTTTTGTCACTTAATGAAATTGACTTTTAAATTCAATATTAATTCATTGAATTATGAAAAAATATTAAATCTGAGCATTTGATTTATTGTTTTAATATTGCATTCTTAATTTTGAAGCATACTTATACATATACATATAATATATTATAAAAAGCATTTTTGTTAACAATTAATATATTACACACTACAAATACAGGTAGAATTTACTAGAAATATTATTAGAATTTTATAAACATACTTTAAAATTTTTTTTATACTTTAATAAATGGTCAATTAATACGAGGGTCATTTCAAACATTTTTACACTCATGTTTTAAGGGATATCGCCGAAGTTTGTAAATGAATCTTCGTAAAACTTTAATGTGATAATTACATATATATGACCATATTACCATAAAAGTTTCATGTATATCGGTTGGCAGGTTCAAAAGTTATTTGATGTCAAAGTGGGATCAGTTTTCAATAATTATTTTTATTTCAGATTTCCCACATTTTCCATCACACATATATTATATCTTAGAAACTAGTGATTGAAATTGGCTAATATTTTACACACTTAGATATATATATATATATATATAATTAGTGTTCAGTATAATTTTCATGTTAATCTGATAACACACTCCTGAGATATTTATAGTTGAATAGAAAAATTCATTTTTGGTTAAATTGAAAATGAAACAAAAGAACAGGATATGATAAGAAATAAATGGTTAAAATAGCCATTTGTTGGAAATTATAATTTTATCCATTCATTTTATTGTAAAATAAGTCAGTCATCTTTGAGTTTTGATTTATTATGAACCAAAAAATTGAGTATCGCTCCATTATAAAACATTTAAAAATCTTAGGTTGGGTCCTGTTGAAATATTCGAACACTTAAAAAATACTTATAAAAAATTATCTCCCTCCGGTAAAACTGTGTACAATTGGTTCAATAAGTTTGATATTTGTGATTCAGTTTTGAATAAAATTCATAAGACTTATTCGGCACCTAAAGAAAAAAGAATTGAAATTGTGGAGAAAATTGTTAAAAATGGCCGACGCTTGACAATCGAGGAAATTTCGAAGAAATCCAAAATTCCGGGTTCAAGTGTATGGCGAATCCTTACTGTATGCTTGGGATTAGTTTTAAGGACAGCAAGATGGATTCCGAAACTACTTACAAACGCTCATAAAAGCGAAAGAATTGAAGCCTGCAAAGAAAATCTTTTTTTGCTCACCCAAGATCCTGAGTTTTTTAAAGATCAGATTGTTACTGAAGATGAAACTTACATCAGATATTTTGAGCCTGAAACAAAAAGATAATCTCAACAATGGTTGCTAAAAGGTACATGAAATTCTTATTTTTCATAATTTTTTATTTATAGGATCAGATCCACCACTTAAAGCGAAAACGGAAAGATCAACAAAGAAAGTACTAGCTTTAGTTGTATGTACTTTTCAGTTGGTTTGGGGTGCTTAGCAACAATTAGTGTTAGCAGACTAAATGCTGCTCCAGTGCTAAGGAAATTCAATTTGGGTATTTGGTGTACTACCCTAAAGGGCAGAGCTATGGATTCACACTCGTAGTTACTAACTCATTTTCAATAGCAATATTTTGGTGTTTGATAAATGTTATCATGTTTTGTAGTAAATATAATAAATAATAAATGTCACTTAAAAATATTTGAAATTTTTTTCTTTATTGGTGTATTTTTATTAAATTAATTATGATTCATAATTTATGAATATATTACCTTTATGCTTTATTGGATGTTAAAATAGTGTAAAATGATAAACTAATGATCAAATGTACTACATATAAGAGTAATATAAGAGATAATGAGATAACAAAACTTACTTTTCACAATCAAATAAATGACGAACTTATGCTAGAATTTTTTATCATTATTTTCCATTTATTATACATAATTAATTGCATAATGCATGTAAGTTCCAATTATTTTATGGTAATTGTTGGAAGAACGATTATTGAACGATTATTACACGATAAATCAATTGAAAGATATTTCAATTCCTTAGGAAGACTTTCACTCTCCGCTCGATGAAGATGACGAGAATAAAGAAAAGGATCCAGGCCAATGAGGAGATGAATGCGGGGAAAACGAGCGGATGGCCAATTTCCCAACCTCTGATGATCATGGAACGAAATGGGCCAACAGCTGCTTGAGGCATCGTCCCAGCAACAACCTTCATAATTCGCGGCATGCTCTCCAAAGGCCACAATGCACCTGTCAATAAATAATTCAATTAGCATTTTGTATCCTAAATTAATCGCATTTTAGTATTTTTCTAAATGCATACATGGTAGGTTTTTAAAATAATTATTTATTATAAGATAAATATGTCAATATTATTCACCGGAAACAAGAAAGTTGAATATAAATATCATGAGAGAGATTTGGAGCACTTGACTTTCATCCGCAGCAAACGAAGTCACAACAAATCCTGGATTTTTTAAACATATAATTGATAAAGTTAATTTTCAATTAAATTGTAAAATTAAATTAATCAGTTGGTAAAAAATATACCAAGGAAGATTCCAACATATCCTTGTAAAACTGTAAGTAAAACGATGGCTGATATAGGACCCCTGAAATATTGAATCAGATATTATTTCATATGCATATGTACAGATATATTTAAATCTTCCAAATCAATCAACCAACCAATCTTTAACAAATAAGAAGCAGAGTATTTTACAAGAACCTAAAGGGTAGCTGAATGACTGCGAAGAGATATGAAAAGACGATGGTGATTTGGACGTAGAGAACGATGGATTGAGTGACGAGATGTGAAAGGATCAATTCGGAGTGGCGCATCCCTGCCACATATGATCGCTCCAACATCCCTCCTTTTTTCTCTGATATCAAAATTTGACCAGTCAGAGCAACGCCCATGAAAAATATCGTCCTAAACCAAAAAGCAATTAATTATGATTTCAATTAAAATTAATGACTTTATGCAAACCCTTATTTCATATGTAAAATGGTTATTTTATTTACGTGAGCAAGGCTCCGGGTGCGATGTAATGGCTGAAAACAGGATATTCGTCTCCATAAATGGGTTCTTCAAACTGTAATATAAGCCGCTATTAATCCAAAGTCAGATTTCGAAATCTTTCCGAAATACCCTTATACTTTACATTATAGTTAAATATATATTTATATTGTATTAAAATATAACGAGCAGTGATTAAAATTTTAATCGTTTCAAGTAAATATTTAACCTTCTTCAATAAATAAAAAATTGTAGTTTAAAAGTTTAAATACTTTGATAGGAAGTCCAGTAACGTCGGCTTCAAGGTGACAACGCGCAAGGTTTTTGGCGAATCTTTGATAAGTTTCTAATAACATTCTTTTTATTGTATAGGCTATTTGCTGATCTGAAAATTTTAAACAGATTAGCCTGAGAATCAATTATTTTAAAGATGAAATTGTGAAATTCTTATTGATTAAGTCAATTACTCGACATATCAAGTCTTGCTTTGATCCTTGAACCATCAATGGTGTCTTGATCAGCATAGTGACCCGCTTCCGCTCTATTAATTACATGTTTTGAGAATTTGGGTCCAAAGGAAATGACTCCCCATGCTTGTCCAGCTTGCACAGCCAACAAAGCTTCGCTTTCATTATCATACTTGTGCTAAAAAACAAATGTTATCATTAGTTTAATAACTATAAATAGTATACACAATTTTGAACATTTAAATTCATCGGCTATGATAAGTTAGGTATTTAGAAAATTTACATAAAAACCGAACTCTGATTAAAATACTTTTAATATAAATGTAATCTTACTAGTAAAACTGAATGATTTTGTTTCAAATAAGTTAAATAGCGACAGGAGAAATCTTTGTTGATGCAGGGTTTCAAAGGCACCGAACAATTATCCGTTTCATGGTTAACATATGCGAGATCGAGGTCGAGGAAGTCACCGCCGATTGTTACACAAAACAATGCTAATTGAACAGCGGGGAGGAATCCAAGTATTGTCATAAACCTATTAGAATTAAACCAATTACATCGTTATTATAATAACAATAACTTAAAATTATATTTATTTACCAAATCACCATAAAAATTGTTAATGGTTAATAAAATAAGCAGATAAAGATTAAATGTAAGTTGGTGATTAGCTTTTACATGAAAAGTTTTAATATTTGTTTACCCAATGTTCCTCCACATGTAAATGAGATTTTTGATGATTAGGGCATGAAGGTGATTCATTTCAAGTTTGTACACAGTTGATGAAGGAATCCTCTTGGCATTTGAATTCTTTCGTTTGAGAATTTTTTCTGTCAATTCAGCCTTTTCCTTCTGGTCGTCGTCCCTAGACAGGGCGAGAAGCACGGCGTCCAAATCCGCATTAAAGGCCTTTGTCAGTTTTTGTGGGGAGTCTTGGGCGAGAAGACGGCCGGAGCGCATCAGCCCGACCACGTCTGCCCGTTTGGCTTCTTCCATGTAATGAGTAGTCATCAAAACTGTGCATCCTTCGTAGGTCAAATCTCGCAAGTAACTCCAGATGCTAATTATTAAAAAATCAATAATAATCGATTTAAATTAATCAATGCTAAAATAAAGTTTTATCTGTGAGTATGAAAATATTGATTAATGTGATTGCTTAACAAAATTGAACTTTTAAATATTTTACCATTCTCTTAAAACTGAATCAACTCCAACAGTCGGTTCGTCCAAAATTAGGAATTGAGGTTGATGAAGAAGAGCAACAGCAAATGAAACTCGACGTTGTTGACCTCCACTATAAAAAGATAGAAATAATTAAAATATTTAAAAGGTTTTGAAATATGAGATTGGGATGATTAAATGATGTTTTAACTGATTATTGAAAAAATTGTTTAACTGATTAACTGTCATATTTATGAATAAATGTTTGGTATTTAATAGGTTAATGACCTGAGTGTGTGAATTGTCCTGTTTTTCGGTGGAAGTTGAAGAAAGTCGATGAGGAATTGAGTTTTTTCTTTCACAACCCCGCTGTGCATTTTATTCATTCGCCCGAAATAAGCCATTGTTTCCCCTATAGTGAACTCTCCCCATAATGCAATTTCCTGTAAAGGGTCTCGTTTTAATTGATTTAATTGATTTAATTGATTTAATTACTCTCGCTCTGACCATAAAAGCTGATTAAAAATATTTTTATCACCTGCGGCATATATCCCACTTGTTTCCCATTCAAACCGAAAGTTTCTTCCCCAAAGTAGTAAATGCTCCCACTTTCCAATTTCTTCAATCCGACAATACAAGAGAGAATCGTTGTCTTTCCACAACCACTCGCTCCGATTAAACAATATCTTCAACAAACAATGAAAATTCATCATTTTATACATATTTATAATAAAATACTGTTTAAAATCTTAAGGAATTATAATTAATTAAATAATATAATCATCATTTTAAATATTTTAAATAATGGATATAAAATTACATTGACTTTTGTTTGACCCGCATGTGAAAATCGTTGAGTAAAAGTGTTTTTCCATATTTTTTCCTCGCCCCATGAATAACTAGAGCATCATTGGCCATTAATGCTGGCTTGCATGACGAGTTTACAATGAGGGATTCGTCTTCGCCATTTCCCACAGCCACAGCCACCTTTGTCCCGCCATTCAATTCCTCTTTCGTATTTGGTATAGAAATGAGGAGTCCAATTGACTCGGCCTCAACCCTTCTCCAAGATTCTTCCTCCTCCAAAGCTGCATTTTCCAATTCAACAATCCCTATAAACACAAATATCAATTTGAGCAATTTAAACTAACTCAATTTAAAATCACATAATGAACCAAATGGAGTAAAAATTAATTAAAATGAGTGAACATCAATTTAGAATTGAGATCGCTATTATTATTAAATATTATGGGCTTTTTATGGGTTAAATGAATTACTCTGCTGGCTGATGTTCAATCTTTCAATTCCCGTCTCGTAATTTGTTCCTTGGGGGAGCAGACGAAGGAAAGCAATGACTTCAGACGGATGGAGAAATTCAATGTATGGCAATGGGCCATTGATCTTTTTAAGTACTTCAATCAGCTCTTTCTGTGTCACAAAACACGAACATTTTATTAAATTGGATTTAACACTAAATTGGACTCTGATTCATTTAGGAATTAGGATATATGTACACATGTTAATAATTACCTAATATATATAAGCACAGTAATATTTAAGTATATTAATATAGTAGAACTATTGGAAATATGACACTCATACATAATCTTAAACTTATTTGGTCAAATCTTAACTTATAAGTATAATCTCAAACTTGTGACTTGCGAGTATAGGGTTAAGATAATAAGTTAGGTTAATATTATGTTATAGTTTAAGTTAACAATATTTATATAAACATATAAGATAAATCTGTATGTAAAGAATTTCATATTAAATAAAATTAACTAAGAATTCGATGTATGGTATAGAGTATAAAGCATTTTCGATATGTGAATCTGACACACTGACACAAACTAATCTAATAAATGACCTCCAACAGCTCTATAAGACAAGCTGTCTTGTTTACCTAACTCGTGTTTAAACGACTTTTGGAATTTTGCAATGAACATTGGCGCGTGAGAAAATTAATACATTATAAGTTGAATATGTCGTGCGAAAAATAATTATATGATATTGGTATTGTGTGATTTTACTCTTAACTTTCAATTTGAGTCTATTGATTAAAATAATATATATATTTATATGAAATCTTATAAAATAAAAATGTTTACATTTGCGTCATGCAACGTTTGAAGTTCAATTCTCAGCCGATCGATCTCCTCCTTCAATTTCTTCAATTTCTTCTTCTTTTCTTCATTTTCTCTTAAAGCCTTCAAATAAATATGAAAAAGATAAATAATAAAATTGATGAACAAAAATGTTCTTGGTTTATGAAGTCAAACAAACAAAAATGAAATATTTTACAAAATATTTTGACTAATATTTGACATTAATTGACTTACATTTGCGAATTGAGACTTTGAAGTTTTAAAATCATTTGTAGTTCCAAGTTCGAAACTTTGATGCATTCTTCAACAACTTAATTACAAAATTAAAAGTGTAAAACAAGTAATATAACGAGTAAAACTAGAATATAAATCACACCGTTGAACAATCACATGGTAAAAAAACTTAAATACCTAATACATTCAATTAAAGCTTTTGACAATCACAAGCACCAAAAATGTCAATCACAGTTCAATTCCCTCCACGGCTCCTTCACCATCACAAAAGTATTTAAAATTTAAAATGGGTCTTTGGAGCTGACTAGGTTTATTTATTTATTTGATCCAAAAAGGACCTTCACTCCTTTCCTCACCCAATTGTCAAATTTAGCGGCGCAAATTCGGGAGGAACCACAGGAGCAAAAGTGGAGTTGGGGGAAATCAATAGGAAATTCTCTTTCCTATCCCTCTCTGCTAAACTCCCAAACAAATAAACGGAGACTTGCGACCAACTCACATTCACCAAATATCATTAAAGCTTTTCAATTCCACCGACTAATTATTTGTACAATTATTTAACCGTTATAAACACAAGTGATTTAATACATGAATATATCAAATTACATACCAAATATTTAATAATAATATACCTGTATAAAATAATAAGATATATCTTAATTTAAATATTCAGAAAAACTTTTTAGTTCAATATATCAAAATCTCTTATATACAATTTTTGATTACTTCCTTGTTTAATCGGAATATGAATTATATATGATGTATGATATTTTAAGTGATTGTATCAATATTGGTAGTTTAAATGCTACGGATGAATCGATGAAAGACGTTACTTATTGTAAACAGATAGGGAGATGTTTGTGAATGTAAGATCTATTTAAAACTAACCTTGTGTGTACTCGGGGAATTGGCCAGAGTTGAATAAGCCATGTAGCGAGTAGTGAACTCGCAATGTGGAGAGCGTCGGTGCACCTGCACTCAAATCTTCACACGCCTCTCTTCTTTGGCCAATTTCTCAGTCGGAGGAATCAAATTCAACTCAATGTTCCTATTTAATGATGAAAGCCCAAGAGCCAAACTTCACTTCTCTACCGTTTACATGCAAATCATGCAATTCCCTTTTTTAAATTATTTTTTACTATAACTAACCAAGGCTTCAGGAATTTTTCGAGGCTCTTATGTAATTTACATAATAAAAATCATATCCTTCATATGTTGAGTCATATATTTTTCATTTAATGTGCTAAGCTCAAATACAGAAGGATTGGAGAGCTTGATAGAACAAAATAGTGTTCAGCCCTTTAAAATGTACATTTTTGTTTAATTTAGCCAACGTTCATTATATTACTCTCATTATAAAGATTCTCATTAATGTAATTATCCAATTTTCTTTTGTAACCTAAATCTATTGACGGATTCGCATATCAAATTAATTTAAAACATTAAATATTATTATTTTAAACTGGTAATAAAAGAAAGAAGAAAACAATTTTTCCAATAATAGGTCACTCGTATGTGCATAATTCATATGTATATCCAATACATTATATTTACCAGGAATTTATTATTATTGTTTTTCATCAAATACAGATAAGTTTATACAATAACAAGATTGTAATATAATATGTTGTAGTTTTTAGTCATATTTAGAGCTAAGAATATATTCTATCACATCAATCAGTAATTCTGATCTCAGTGGAAAGTAAGCATTGCAAATACTATTGCGATTCATACTTACACTTTACACACATACCTCAATGGTACATACCTACTTCATTTTGACTTTTGGCACGAAATTAAATTTACATACCTATGAATTTTATTGAAGAATAGTATGGCATACCAGACGTACATTGTATATGAATATGAATGATGCGATACGTACATACATACTATTTGGATGTATGTATTAGTATTGTGTATATTAGTATTGTGTACTCTATATACAGATATCTATTCTCTGTCCACGAACGAGCTGGACTTCGCGGGTGCCATTTTAAAAAATTAATTAATTTAGTTTGCTTTAGCGATGTATTCGCTACGGCAATCGCTACAGCAAACTAAATAAATAAATTTTTAAAATGGCACCCGCGAAGTCCAGCTCGTTCATGGACCGAGAATATGTACTCTCGTAGGAAAGGTGAAAGTTGAAATCCCGCCATTTGTTATAGCACTGGTTAGATACAAATTTAAATAGAAGAAAAAAAGCGGGATTTCAACTTCCAACTTTCCAACGAGAGTAGGTATGCAATTATGGGAAAATACAAGGAAAGCTAAATTTTGTTTTATTGTTAGTGTTTTAGACTGTTTTTAAATAAGAATATAATTGGGTTAAATGGTTTTATAAATAAACAAATTCTCCGTTGACTTCCAGAAAGTTCGTTGTGGTAGATTCAATTTCTGAAATTCACTGTAAAATACAGTGAGGATGGTCAGCTCAGTTGGTCAGCCAACATTAGAAAGTCACCTTTACCTGTCAATTAAGATTATAACTCTAAGGTTGCTTATCTGTTTCAAGTTTTTATAATTCTTTTATTGATTGCCGATCCAATCCCGCCAAACTCTTTTTGTCCCTACACCCAAATACTTTTACAAATTGTAATTGAATAGTAGAAAGGCTCCAGACTCGGGGAAATTATTTGAAAGGTGAATTTCTGGGAAGTCCAATAAAACATTATTGGAATGTGGGACATTAAAAAATGTCATCTTATTTTTCAAACCCTTCATTGAAAAACTTATTTAACCCCTCGCTGTATATGTAAATACAATTTGTGCATCATGAATTCATGAACTATTAAAAATATTTTCATTTAAAAATGTAATTAGTTGAATTTTTACTAATACATTTACGTATGCGTATTTACACTTTGATTCTTAATAAATAAGTAAGAAAATCATGAATCACGAAAATAGAACTATGAATCATGATACAATACATTATAAATAGCTTAAACATGTAAGGGGTAATTATTGCTTTAATGTTTTAATATATGAGAAAAACAGATTTAATAGTTCACAATGCTAATGTAATTTTGTTACTTACCTATTCTTACCATCATAAGCATAAATGGAATGAGCGAATAAACATTAGCATTAGCAGTTAAAATGAAATTTCCTAAACATGCAATGAGTATATCGACCGAGTTTAATATCCAACTTCCACATTACATACAGCTATAGATATTTTAACTAATCCATTAAAATAAAGAGCAAGTTATACATATGATTTCCCATACACATAATGAATAAGTTCATTTATACTTATATTTAACTAAAGTATAAAAAAACATTTTGTGCAAGCATAAGGTTTAACCACCTATGTACAACTTCATATAAAATGCGTATGGTACCAAATAAAATAAACCATATAAAGTGGTCTTGTTATAGAATTTTATATTTAAGCTCAAATGTAGGGAATTCCTATCCAAGAGTCAAGTTTTGTGGATATTAGCCGATATACCCAAAGAGAATTAAATCCAGAAGTGAGGAGGAGTGGAGAAGAGGAACATCAATTAAGTGACTCACATTCAGTCATTTGGGAGAAATGCAAAGAGAGTCAAGATGAAAATCCTTTGCTTTGTCCTCGTCGCTTCTCTCCACCTCCTCTCCTCGAGTGCGTACGAAGAGGAGGTGGAAGGAAATTTGCTTCCTTTGAGAGAAGATCAAGATCCGTTTCTTATGAGGATCTTTCAACTCCCTATAAGAAGACAAGGCCAGGCCACTTCACCACCGTCCACGCCCCCGACAAATAAATTCAAAATTGACGAGGACCACCTTCTGGCTTCTCTAAGACGTTTCTTCAACATTACTCAATCACCGTATGGTTTAAATATTAACACATTAACCAAATAATAATTATTGATAAAGATTTATTAATTTATTATAAGAGTTATTAATATGAAGTACAGATATATAAGGGATATGAGGTTCATTGTTGTTTTTATTAGAGAAAGAAGCAAAAGCAAATATCAGTGAAAATTGAGAAAGAAACTCCAGTTCTTAACTACTTAATTAAATTAATACTTAATTAAGATAATATTGTTTTCTTTCAATATTAGTAATAATAAATCTGTAAAGTGAGGTTAACAAAGCTAAAAAATAATTCTTAAGTACAGAGTGATATAAATGATGGAATAAACAATTGAGAGGATTCGATCGAAAAGTCTAACAAGGAAATTCCAATCACTTGACATCGACGCGGACGTTAATTTTGCTTGACTTCCATTGGCTGACTCGACATCAACGACGTCGTCAATCTTCCGCGTTTCTTCCTTTCCAACACAAAGAACAAAACTTGGCCAATTCTTGAGAAACGAAATGAAAATTCTGGGCAGAGGAACTTCCCCTTCTTTCCGTCCTAAACAGTGAAAAAGTAAGGTCCAAAAGTAGGCGGCGCAGCTCATCAAAAGTGAGTCTTTGTAGAAAACCACTAGAAATAATATTATTATTTAAATTAATTACTTGTTCAACTTTTAGAATGGTTGAATTTTTGTAATTTACAAATATTTTTATCTATTGCATTTTAATATTAAAATTCTAAAAAATTGTTGTGTTCAATTTTAATGAGCAATGAGGAAATGTCAATGCGATTAAGCATGAATTCTTTTTGGTAATTAAAATGGAAAGAGATAAAGAGGAAATTCTTAATTTATTATTTGTTTTTTAAATCATTTAAGGTTATATATTGAAGGGAAATGTTGACTTACGAATGATGGGAATTGAATTTCCGTTATTTGGTAAAAATGAGTAAATGAAGTAAAAGTAAAAAACATTGACGGCTACTGCGATCCTTAAAAGTGCGAATCTTTCCGAGGCAAATCCAAGTCTGAAAGAGAGAAGAACAAAGATGACGATGATGACAGCCGGAACGAGAACTCCAATAGAATGAATGGCCGATCTCCGTTTTAACCAAATACTCAATCTAACATCTGGATAAGGAACGTTGTCAAAATAAAATACAGAATCATGAGCTGAGGATTTGACAATTTCCCATTCCCTATTTTCGACAGATTGTGAATTCGTTTCAACCTAAATTATAGAAACAGATTTTTTAAACTTAAGGTTTATAAATATTTTACACATACCCAATATCATAATAATTGTTCAATATTTTATGTACTCTTTTTATAACAATTAACAAAAGCACTATTAATTTAATATAAGAATTTCGTAAATTTTTTTTGAATATTATACATATAAATACGATTGATAGTATTAATTACTTCATTGTAACTAATGATAGGGTAAATTTCATTGCCAGAGTGGGTCCAAGAACCAAACGTTGCTTCACAATAACGAGCGTCATGTGGCCAATAAAAAAGATCCGCTTTACAAGCCACGTCAAATTTGGTCGGAGGAATATAACTTACGCGACCATCAGGTCGAGCTACCAACATCGTATTCAGATGAAAATGATCTTTGTTCCCATTGTTTGGATCCAAACTGAAATTTAATATAGACACTACGTATGATATATATGTACAGAAACTATATGCACTATTGTATACTATAGTTAATATTTATTTATGTAATCATGTAATATTAAATTACTTCTTATCTGTAAACTCATAATTTATATTTAATTTAACTTGTTATAAAGAAAAAAATCGGGCTTCCAAAGTTCTTGGTCTGTAAAAGAAATTGATTTAATTCCTCCATAATTTATAGGATTCCATTCAACATGTGTGTCGTTCCATTCCTAAATAATTTATAATTAAGATGAATTCACGATAAAATACCTTAAAAATACTATATATATATAAATATATATATATATATAAACGCTATAATAGAATACTATACTATATAGGATATAGTACTTGTTCAATCGTCGTAATTACATATTAAAGCAAGAACTTAAAAGAAACAAGGAATGATTTGTTAATTAGTCTAAGTTATACTTATCAGGAAAATTAGGATGATTAAATATGGAGTAATTTCTTACGAGCACAGTCCATAAATACAGATTCAAAACTTGACGATGATCATCCTAAATTAGGTATATTTGTAATTACATATTTAAAATTATTCAATCGTATTGCATTTTTATAATCAATATATTTCTCACAAAATCGAAAGATCTTAATGTGAATGAGATTTGGACGTTTGTTGAATTCCATGTGCCTTCATTTGGAAGCGAAAATCGATCATATCCACTAAGGATGTCTTTCCGTAAACGAATGAAATCTACAAAAAATTATTTATTTAAATATTTTTATAATTGATTAAAAATATTCTATTGACCTGTGCTTTTCGCTGCAAGGATTAATTTTGCAGTGAAAATCATACTAAAGAAAGTTAAAGATAAAATAGGAAAATTCATGTTAAAAAATAAATTCAATTCAAATCTTGGAGTAAATAAAATAACACTGGGATTAAACGATATGTTTTGACTTATGCGACTATAGCTTTTAATGATTTTGAAACGCCTTTTTTACACCAATGTAGAAATAGTGAGTCATGGGAAATTCAATAGTGAACAAATTCGAAACGTGATTAAACCTTGAAAGAAACATAATACTTTCACTCATTTTGTGATTTAATTCAATTGGTTTTAAATTCCACACTTGCCTATGTAGGTATAAATATCTGTGCTTAGGTATGTATGCTATTTGACTATTTGAAATATAACATATCTTATATACATTTTTGGGCTAACATTCGGAATCTCTGCAAAACCATGGTTTTTCCATGGTTAAATTACTAAATATTGATTAGGAAGTTTTGACCGCAAAGAGTTTGGTAAACTACACCATATTTAAAATGTATGTATACACAAGTATGTAGTAAATATAGTTATACTTATTTATAATCTAATTACTAAAAAATTAACTAATTAATAGTAGAAATATTAAACTGTGTCAACTGTCACAATTAGTTAAAAATAATTCTAAAGTATAGATATATGTAAATGAATAAATAATGGATGGTGAAGATTCGATCCATACAGTGAACAATAAAATTCCAATCATTTGATGGTATCTCAGACATTAATTTTGTTTGGCTTCCATTGGCCGACTCGACATCAAAAACTTGAACGTCGTCAGTCTTCCGCGCCTTTTCTATTCTAACACAAAGAATAAAACTTGGCCAATTTTTGAGAAATGCAATGAAACTTCTGGGCAGGGGAACTTCACCTTCTTTCCCTTTTAAACAATGAATCATTGTAACCCAAAAGTAGGCAGAACAGCTCATCAAAAGTGAATATTTGTAAAAGATCACTAAAATAAAATTTACTAATATGTAATGAAAATGAACAAACTTTAAAAAATTTAAATGATTGATATGTGATATTACTAATATATGGTATAAGGCTATAACATCCATACTTACAAATAATCGGAACTGAATCTCTATTATTTGGCAAAAATGTGTTAAAGTAAAGGTAGAAAACGTTGAGAGCCACAGCAACGCGCAAAAGTTCAAATCTTTGATAGGCAAATCCAAATGTGAATGAAAAAAGAACAAAGATGATGATGATAATTCCAGGAAGAACAACCCCAACAAAGTGAACCCCAGATCTTCGTTTTAACCAAAATCTTATTTTCACATTGTGGAAAGGAATTCGTTCGTGATAAATAACTGATTTGTCTTTTGAGGCTTTGACAAGTTTCCATTCTCGATTTTCTATTGTCTCTAAATCAAGTTCAATCTAAAGTAAATATATAATAATCGTTATTTTATTTTCCACTATTTTAATTAATAATACGTATTGGTATCACAATTTAAATAAAATGAGATTTAATTTAGAAAATAAAGGCGATTTAATTGATATTGATATCAATTGATATTGATATTTGACTCACATCAGATTGATTTCTATAAAGTAATGGAAGGATTTCATTAGAAGAATGTGTCCAAGATCCAAATGACCCTTCACAAAATCTCTCATCATTTGGCCAAAAGAGAAGATCTGCCTTACAAGCTAAGTTGAACTTTGTAGGAGCAATATAAGTTATAAGGCCATCATGTTGAGCTACCAACATCGTTTTAAAGTTAATTGACTCGTCGTTTCCATTTTTCGTATCCAAACTTGAGTTTATAAATATTATCATGTTATTTCTCCTTATTTATAGTAATGTTGACATTAAAAATATATTTATTTTTGTACATAAATATGCATGTAGGTATATAAATAATGAAATAAAAAATAGATATATTTATTATCAACTTGTTATAGAGGAAAAAATCTGGCTGCCAAATTTCATGATTTGCAAATGAAATTTTTTTAATTCCACTATAAATTGCCGGGTCCCATTGGATATTAAAGTCTTTCCATTGCTTCATAAACCATTAAATTAAAATTACATATTTTAAATATACAATTTATATAATTGAATTTTCTTTCTAAATTATAATTAACGATTTATTCATACAAGGACTGTCCAAAGGTAAATGTTCAATACTTGTCGATGATCATCCTAATCATAAAGGTATATATCAGTAATATCAACATGAACGAAATTATATTAATAATATTTAACTAAAAGTTGATTACCATTTCATATGATCTTAATGTAAATCAAACTTCTACACTAGTAGTATTCCATGTGTCTTCATTTGGTAATGCAAATCTATCGTAGCCATTAAGGATGTTGTTGCGCAATCGTATAAAATCTATTTACATTAAATTAAATAAAGATTATATGATCAAAATTAAATATATTAGGAATGTGCTTATTTATGCTTTTTAAAAACATTTACTTTCTAATATATAAAAATCATTTAAACGCCATAATATACATATTTTTATGTCAAATAATTACCCAGTATGAGAAATACATTTCTCATACCAGCACAAAATAAAAAAATCATTACCTGTTACTTTTGCGGAGATTGTAACTTTAAACGTTTTTAATATATACAAAAGTAAGAAATGTAAAATTGCTAGTTTCATATTCTTTTAAATTTAAATTTATTTTTTAAAATATTTATAGTTATTTAATGATAAAATAGTAAAATATTTAAAAGAATGTAAAATATATGGTGGAATATTTGAATTTACATTTTTCATGCTATTATTAAGAATTGTGATACTTACTATTTAACGACTTGTGTAATTCGATGAAAATATAGAAATATGATCTGTAAAAATTTGAAGGGTAAATAGGAAAAACCAGGACTGAAATTTAATATTTTTACATTTCAGCATACTCCATATCTACATATTCAGAGCATCATTTCATATCATCGATCATTTTCATTTTATATCAAAGAAAATAGGGAAACTCCCATTTACCAAATACCCGACGAGAGATAAGCGCCATTTCATTAGATAACGCCCTATTTCTTGCGATGTGTATTTAGATAGGTTAGGTTAGGTTTGGAGTGGTAAGCGACTGTCGCTTACCACATGTCGGGTCTCGGGCTAATGGGAGCTGCCAGAAAATAGGCTATATTTATTACATTAATATGCGCGTATATTAGCAAAAACATATATTGCCATTTTCGTTCCTTTTAAGGCAATTTATTTGATTGAACGTAATAAATACACAATCATATAAATAGTACTATCAAATCAATATCGATGTTATTTTAAATTTTTTTTTACTTTTTATGAATTACAGTATTATATTATTATATCGTAGTATTAATTATGAATTCAAAACTGCGAATTTCGCTTCATTAAGGATCAAATTTATCAATTATTATTTAGAGTAACATTGATCAAGGAAACTTTGTGTTTTGATTAATTCTTCCAAGGTTCCGTGTTTTGGGAAAGTCTCGAGAAGCCAACAAAGAAAATCATCTTTTGGATCCATCATGAATTCCCATTTAGCAAAGACCAGTCCGAAATTGAAATTTCCCTCGGCGTAAATTCTCTATTCATAACATTTAGTATCTTGAGAGATTCCAATCCCAAATGAAATTCTTTGTTCCCTTTAACCCATTTGAGCCCACTTTCGAAAGTAACAACAAAGTTTTTCAAACCTTCCCAATTTTCTCCCATGAACACGCAAAAGAGAGAATTTGACTTTTTCTGAACCAAATTTTAAAGGCATTCGTTTGGTTTAGATATTTAACGCGCTTTTTGATAAATAAATCCATGATTTCAAATTTGAAAGTCACAAGATTAGACGAAATATTTTGGAAAAATTGAAAGAATCCCAGGAATTTTTCAACATCCCAATCAGTGTCAATATTTTCCAAATGAAGGATTTTCAAATTTTCCCAATGATCGGGAAGTTGATCAAATGAAGGGACAATTGAAGCTGTGAATTTTTGAACTGCTGGATCCTTTGCTAATTTGTTCAAAGCTGAACTTCTTTGGGTAAATTTCGCTAAAGTAGAGAATCTTCTCATTTGGGTATTTTGACGGAATTAAATCGAGGGCTTCTTCAGTCGTCAATTCCAATTGCTCTTCTATAACATTTACAAATCCCCTGTATTCTTTTCTTGAAGCTTTGTATATAAATTCTTCCAATGTGACTGGCAAAGGAGTGAGTTCCATCAATTTCCACAAGTTGGAATTTCCCCCATTTTTGTAAAATGTACTAGAAGATGAGAATTTAAAAATGTTAAATATCTGTATCAAGTATCAATTATGTTTAATTATCTCATAAAAATTACAATTGTATATTTATTCTATAATTAAATATTTGATAGGTTTTACTCTATAATTAAAATTAATGTATAAAAATATTGATACTGATTGTGAGATATTTTTTATTCTATGTATCTAATATAGTCTCCATTATCAGTTAGCTGCGGATTTCGCGGTTTTTTTCGCAAGATATATTCAATTAATTTTAAATGAAATCGAAGGTTAAAAATTCCTTGCACAAATCGTGTCCAAAATGTCAAGTTTGACCAGATGAGGAAAATTCTCAAAGAGAAGGATTTTAATTGAATTCCTCATAAAATAAATTCTATTAATTGGATCTCGACTAAGAAATCTATTCAATTCAAAAATATTCTTTTGATGGCAATCAAGAATGTGGTGATTAAAACAGACTTTCCGTCATTGGTCCAACGAGAGCAACAAAGTTTTTAAAGTAATCCTCGTTGACATCCAAATTTTCTCCAGCATTCCACTCGGAGTTGACATGAAAAGGATTTTGGCTAAAGAGCTGAGTGAATTCTTCGACTTCCGCTCTTTGTTTAAATGCTATGGTTCCGTTTGAACAGAGCCTTTTGATCGAACCAAATGCGGCAGCCATCCAAATTAAATTCATCGATCGGACATTCAAAATGTCGTTCAGCGCCAAATTGGAAAAAACATGCTTCATAATCTAATTAAATAAATTTCAATACATTAATTTATTTTTTTATCTCAATCCACTCAACAAAAAGAAGAAGGAACATACAATTGGACATTGTAAGTTAAAAATAATTTTCAATCTCAAATACTTCTTTGTCATTTAAAGGAGAAATGGGGGTTTTGTCATTTTTCTCCATTTTGGTTCTATCTCTGTTTTCAAAAACCACTTCGTCTTCATAGTTCATTTTCCAATGGGACCTTCGTGATTACTAACTATTTTAGTTTAAATTTGGCTAATTTAAGCTTCAGTGGATAGATTAAATAAATTCAATAAAGAATTCAAAAATCTATTGCAGTTTTTTAATTTTTTTTAAATCTATGGGAATTTGAATTTTTTATTAATTTTTTATTAATCTGCACAATTTGAGAAATTTTACATGCGACCGTCTGATGTATTTTATTATATACTTTACTAGATCCATAAAAGAATTAATTTTACCAAAACTATATGAAGTATAAATTAATTTATTAAATAAATACGTATTTTGTTTAATAAGCTTTAGGAATATTTATTCTATTTTAAATTTTTAGCTAGGGATTTGACTTATTGGGAAATCGGGAATTCCACAATTGTACATACCATACACTATGAGTATTTACATGTATGATTTAAATATAAACATATTTCATAATCAAAATTGTGTTTAATTGAAATTGTTTTATTTAATTATAAATTTATGATTATTTGTCAAATGAACTGAACATGGAAATAATTTCACATCTTTTTGTTATTGTTTTTTAAGTGAATTAGTTCCTAGCTTAATAAGCGAAGTTCCAACACCGCTGTTTGGACCGAATATTCCAGCTAAAAGATCCGCCACTTGGGCGACATGGACGCTTTTAATTGTTGTTGCTTCCGGAGTTGCCGTTGATTTTGTTTGGGTTTTGGCTTCATCTTCTTTAGCAGTTTCTTCTTCATCTTCATCTTCTTGTTCTGGTTCTTCTCCTTCTTCTTCATCTTCTTCATCTCTTAATATTTCATATTCTCCTAAACGGTTGAACGTCAGTTAAAATTAACATTATTCCAAAAGATATGATATAGGCATGTTATATAATAGTATACAAATAAATATGTAGTTATTTAAGTTATATGTATTATTGTATTTGTAATTATACTACATAAATGATTGACTTTATTTTTTGAAATCTACGTTTTAATTCTTGGATCCTATTTTTAAATGGTCTTTTCTGTTCAAATGTGCGTCCATTAGTTAGGTAAATGTTAAAGATTACGATTGCGAATAAAACGAGTGAAACGCGGGAGAGTAAAGACATAGTGAATGTCGAATAAGTTTTAACTACAATTCTCTTAATCTGAATAAATAGGATTAAATATAAAAATAAAACAATAAGAATAATTTTATGCATACAATGTTTTATTTCCAGTTACGATTATCATTAACCGCACACATAATACCGAACACATAAATATAAGATATTATTAAAATATAACCTTAAATAACACATTTATTTTCAATATATGAAACTCCATGTATAATGTAATATTGAATAATTAATTAGAACTAGAACAATTAAAAGGTGGATGGCCATTTAATTAATAGATAACTGTAGTAAAAATTAATAACGTTTTAATTAATTATCTATGAATGTTGCATTTTATATCAGATTTTATTATTTCTTGCACATCAACTATTTAGGTATAAAAGAGTAATTTAAAAATAATTTGAGAATTAACATCCCAAATAAGCATAAACTAGAAGTTAATGTAACTGAGAAAGAACAACACAATAGGTCGCAATAATTGATAATATCTGTATAAAAAAATATTTTAGAATTTTCGATTTTATTAATTTATTAATAACTGATAATAGATAATACTTATAATATTTGTAATTAAAAAAATATAACTATTCATTGATAGCTTGATAGGCTTTATTCATCAAAAAGCATAAAACTATCAAAATGCATAGTATTTTACTGATGACAAAAGATGACAATCAATAAAAATAAAACCACAAGCTTCAATTTTTGGAATTTCATAACTAGCTTTTTGTAGAAAAAAATCTATCTATTATAGTGAAAAATTATTATAAATAGTTTATCATCATACTTTAATTTTTGTTTTTTAGTAAAATTCTTAGTAAATTTAATAAAATTAATAGTAAATTTTATTCAATATACCAGCAGTCGGCCAGTCTCCCGACTGGTTCGTAACTTTAATCTATCCATTAAAAACTATTCACGGGTGCAAAGTCAAAGGGTCCGATATCTGTTCCCACATTTTAAAATCATGACCATGACCCCCGGACACATAATAGGTATAGTTACGAACACGTAGGGAGAGGGGCCAATAACTGCTGCATCTTAATAAAATTCCTTTGTCTATCTGTTAATCGTGAGACCTACAGGGCTCAATACTCTTATTAGCCACTTGAAACTTAAAAATCGGCCTCTAACCTAACGCCGAATAACATAAAAAGCCTAGAGTGAAATTTATTTTTGCAAGGTATAAGAAACGTCGTAAAAGGCGTTTCTCTGCGAACAAATTTAAATTGGGAATTGTTTGGGCCAATTTTAAATTGTAGAATTGTCAAGCGTTGAATTAATTTGGAGGAAATTTGATTAATTTTTTGGTTAATTGCGTTAATTAATTACAGAAACATTTTTATTAAAAACCGAGCTCTCATCTTCGTCCCTGGATAGAGGCGGATTTTTAAGTCAAGTGGCTAAGAGTTAAATTGAGCCCTGTAGGTCGTCGCGTGACATAGAAGGCCTTAGCATTTTATTAAGATAAATTATAATAATTATTAATTATATACCTTTTTTGTTAATTTCAATGAATCTAATCGATCTAAATGTTTCAACTTCAACGTTGTTAAAAATAATTTTGACTAAAATTTAATAAAAATAGTTCAAATTTTAATAAATTTTTAATATTTAATTTATATGAAATACTTACTTCATTATTCAAGGATGTACCACAAAATGTAGTCTTCATTAAAAAATAACTGTAAATAATAAACATTGGAATATTTAAAATAATGCTAGATTTTAATTCTTTAATCTTGATCTTATCATTTTCAAAACCAACTCTAAATAAAATATAAATTATGATCAGCAAATTGTAACAAGTTATCAAAAGCTCAATAAGAATTCTTGATCCATAAAATCTACTGAAATCCTTGACATGTTTACACCCATGTTCAAAGTGCCCCAATAAATCTTCAAATATTATTTTCTCGAAATTTAAAGTACAGTGGTTTTTTTCTAAAATTATTTCCAGTTCAACTTTTAATAAAATAAAGAATTTTTCTAATAAATCCAATTTTATCAAAATAACTAATGCTAAAAATAAATGTGATGTATTCAAAAACATCATATAGGTAAATAATGCTATAGAAGAAATGTAATTAAATGATCGAGCCATCGAGAAAAAGATTAAAATTTGGGTTGAGATCAAAAGTAAAACAAGAAAAATGAAAATGATGAAGGATTTTTTCTTGGTTCTTTGAATGATTTCATTTTTATTGTATTTATAAAAAAATCCAATGATTTGTGTTTCAAAATCATAACAAAATTGTGAATATTCTTTTTGATTTATGAAAATGAGACTTAAAAGATAAAGTGAATAACACATTGAACCAAGGATCCATTGGAAAGTTAATGCAATGCTATCAGAAAATTTCATATTTTTCGAAGCATATAATAACGTCTCAGATTCAAATCGAATAAGAATAAAACCAACTAAACTATAAAATGTTGAATTAAATATCAAAAATAAAAACTGAAAACTACAAAATTTAAATTCAATTCTTGCTCCTTCAAATTCATAAGGAAATGTTCCAGTGAATGATGAAATTAAAAGAGGAATTTTGCAAATTGATAATATTTTTTCTTTGGTTAAACTTTTATCCTTCATTTCCATTTTATTAAATATCTTATTATTAATCATTTTCGGATCTTTTTTAGTATTCGTAATATTTACTTTCATTTCATAATTCAAAAAATCAAAATATTTATAAAAATCTATATTATTTTCAGTTGAACTCATTTAAAATTAGCAAAAAGGTTGCAATTTTGAGAACATTAGTAATTAGCCAAATTGTATTTATGAAAATTATACATAATCATCAATTTATAATTTATATTGTAAATATAATTTACTTTTATTAGCTAATGTTATTATCACGCCAATGGTTTATACTTATATAGGTATAGACCAAACTAATATAATGGGTATACCACTTTAATTACAATTCCCAAGTAAAATTATTATTATTGATTTCCCTATAGATAATTATAAATGTTTTCATCAAACTTATTTTTATCCAAATAAAACGTACTTTATAAAATTGAATTATCACATTCGTATACAAGTGAATATAAAACATACATAAATAATTACATAAATGTAGGTAATCAGCTAATTAATATAAAATTGAAAATGAGAAATTCAAATTTGATTCGACGCTAAAGTAACCTAGTTGCTTTCGGGGTAAGTTCAAAATGTTTCACACTTTCGGGGTAACCTTTTCATAGTTACCTTTAAATCCCTTACCATTATTATTAATTGCTTCCAATTATACTAATCCAAGAACTGTTCGAGAATTATTCAACTAATGATATCTAATGATAATGATAAAAAAATATCATGGTTACCTAATTAATTAATTGAATAGAAGCTTAATATGATTGACAATTTTTGAATTGTATTCGTTAAGTACCTACGTATTACAGTAAGCTGATGTATTACATTATTTTTCCTTATATTAACATTAAATGAATGGAAGAAATTGAGAAAAAGAATGTTTAATTAACCCATTTAACAGGCTGTGATACGCTAGGCTTATTAAGCGTAGAATTTTAACTATATAGTAAAAATAACTTTGTCTTTTTACGCGAGCGAAGCAATTTGAGCGGTGCAAATTAACTTCAGATTCTTAATTAGCATGGTTGAATTAGTATAAAAACACTCACCTTATTTTTAATATCGCGCGTCCCCATATTCTTAACTTGTACCATATCATGCATATCATATCAATATTTTGTTCATTCCAACTTCTAAATGGAAGTTTATATAAGTATAGCACTATGGTCGGTTTATCTCAAGAATTAGTTATTTTAAATGTTCAGATTAGAAAATAATAGCTAATTAATTAATTTTTAATTTTTTCCTGTATATATAATTTTTGAGAGCTCGTCATTTTACACGACTTGAAAATCGTATCATTCTTTAGCATATAATTACTCATTAGAATCTTTTTATTCTTTCATTTTAAACATTTAAACAATTGGATAAATAATTTAAAAAAATCTTGTGATTGAAATACTAGATTTTTAGATTTTCTGAGATAACATAATATAATTTTTATCGATCAACAATTGATATTAATGCATGGTTGGAAAGTAATCGAAATAGTCGAAATTGAATAGTTTGATTACAGATTACAAATAGTTTTAATACACTTTCGGTAATAATAGTAATAGATAATCATTAACTATGTATTAAGTATTTCTAGAATAGCCCATTCGGAAATTATAATACAATTTCAAAAATTTAAGTTTAATAATCAGGATCAGGCCTGTTATGTACTCTGAAATTCATATGGGATTATGTAAAAATAAGTATACCTATATCTAATACCTACATTTGAATTTGTTTTAAAAACAGTGATGTGTAAGATATACTTATTTGTAGTTATATTTTACAGAAAGCTACTATAACAATCAAAGCATTCAAATGTTAATGAATACTTATTCTATTTTGGTTCCAAAACACAAAAATCATATTACTTATTATTACCATATTCATATAACTATATAACCTATCAATATTAAATATTAAGTTTTTTTTATCGATAAACAGTTTAAATATAGTATTTATTAAACTTATTATTTCAAATAGCTAATCTTTAGTGTCATTAGTACCTTGTATTGCTAGTAATACATAGTTTTGTAATTTATTTTATTTTCATAGTAAGGGAACCCAATGCTAATTTTAGGAAAAATTTTGACCGAATTATTAAAGCTTATCTCGACATGGGAATTATTGATAAAATGGAACTATTGGATTTGGAAAAATTAAGAGCTGATTTTCTTAATTAGCAAAAGAATTCAAAGCAAAAGCCCACATTTCAATTTAATGAAGGATGACCAAGAAAACTGCCATTTGTTAATTTAAAAGGATCTTTTTATATTTTATTTGTTGGCTTATTTATTGCAATACTGCAAATTATAGTACGAGAAAAATATATTTCCTCCCAAATTATAAACTCAAATTTACTAGGTCGTTGTCTACGTTTAACTATGTAATTAATACTTTCTATATCATGTATATCATTTTGATATTAATAATATGGAAATTAAAGTTATGATTAATTTACTAATATTATCAATTTATTATGGAAATATTGACACAAAATTGTTGGTTGTATTAAATACAACTGAGCAAGAAAATCTATTATTATTTCATTAACAAATCACCATCAACGCATCATTATACTTGATCATATTCATTCACCAGAATTTTATTATAGTTTTTATAGTTGAAATCAATGAACTTAATGTTAGAGATTCAATCATTCAATGTTAGCTATATAATTTTAATTGCTAATATTAAAAGGATGCAAACCCGATATTAGATTAAATTGAATAAATACATAGGTACATAAATATTAGCATTTCCCTGTTTTCGCTTTATTCGAATACTTTTTCTTTAGATTAACTGGCAATAAAAAATACTTCTGATATAAAAACTCATATTTACCATTTCCATTCCATTTTGATGATTTTCCAATATAGCAACAATATACTTTATAATTTAAAAGTTAGGAATATGGAATTGTAATTTATATAATTTAAATGTTAAATTATTTAAATTGTTTTTAAATTGAAAAATATTTAATGAAATAAATATTCGAAAATTCTATAATTATGGAAAAGGGGGGGCCGATTAAGTATTTTATATCATTTATAGAAAATGTATCGAAATTTTCAATTCTTCCCTTTTGCATTAAACATGTTAAAGAAAAGTGCTATCTTGAATGTGTTAAAGAAAAATCGAAGCTTAAAATCGTCAAATTATGCAATTGTTTTATTTGGCTCTACGCATTATTCCAATATAAAAACATTCCTCTCATTATTTCAGATAAAGATGGAATTTCCATTTTTCAAAAAATCTTAATTGTAATCAATACAACAATCTGTACACAAGTTTCCTTCATGTGTTTGGAACATTCAAGGGAAAAAGAAGCTTTTGTTTATTTATTGAATGATCTTTTTACTTCACACCCAAAAACAATAAGTATTTAAAATTAAAATAAAACATTGTTTGTGATTAAACAAAACAATTAATTAAACTTAACTTAAACTTTAATTAATTAAATTTATTTTAATAGATTCGTTTTTATTCGGATTGATGCTTCAAACTGGATTTCTCATAATGGCATTTGCGGACCTAGGACAAATCTTCTTATTTCTTTCCGAACCAGGAAATGACATTTATTTATATTCAATGATTTCAATAGAGAATCGAAACACTTTTACATTTACAATTTGCCTTATAATTGAAATAATTAAATTGACATTGGTTTTCATCCACGCTTCGATTTTTCTCATCGTTAACGGGTTGATTTATTCAACTTCGATAATTTCCGTCATCGAACTTAAAGACTCCCTTTATAAAGAAAATTACGAAAAAGTTTCTTTGTCCTATTCTTCAATTTACCTCCAAATGGAAATATTTAACAAAATGTATTATTTTTGTTCAGTTCATGCTTTATTTATTATTTTTACAATGAGCGTCGTTTGTGGGTTCGGAAGCATTGCGTATTTGGGGATTCTTGAAATTAATAAATTCATTGTTTTCCCGTTTATTTTCACAGCTGCGAGTTTGGGAGCTCTTGTGATGTATTTCCCTCCGTGTTATTTACACCATATTGGAATTTACATTTTAAATTTTCCTTTCATTGTCAATGAAGGAGTTGAGAGCATGCGCATGAGACGCGTCACTAAATTGCCGTTTAAACCTATTTGTTTGAAAATTGGATATTTCTTTACTTTTACATGGATGGGGCTTTTGAGTTATTATTACATCATTTCACAATTTATTGTTAATCTCCTTGTCATGAATCGAGAAAATGATTAATACTTTAGTAGTTTTATGGCGATTTAGTAATCATTTATTAGAATTTGAAATGATTAATTTTAAAATAATGCGTTTGAAAATTTACTCTTATACAAGTTGGGTGCGAGTTAGCCCTCATTTTTTACTCAATAATAACTTAATTATGATCAATGATTAAAATCTCTTATTGTTGGCAAGTTATTATTCGAATGGAAATTTAAAAAGTTATGATTCATTAAAAATGAGAGTTAGCTCGGACCCACCTTGTACATATGTATGTACTTGTAGTTTGTTTTAAATCCCCTTCCATGCATTATTTATAATTACTTCCAATTAAACTCCAAAATTGTAAGAATCATTCTACCAATAAGTCAATGCAATAACGATGAAATTGTTACCTGATGAATTAATTACATTAGCTTCATAATATGACACGACAATTTCAGAATTGTATTCAATTAGATATCCAAACATGCCTGTAAGATATTAGATTAGATATTATACATAAAGTTAAAATATTTGTTTGAAATTGTGAATGTGAAATAGTAAGTCTTATGAATTAAAGGCATATAAGTTTCTTATGAAATTCTCGCTTAAATATTGCAAATTAAAGATTCTAAATGAAAAATTAACTTCCCTATATACCAATTATTTCAATTATCTATCTAATAATTAAGTACATAATGTTAAATATAAAAATGGAAAATATTAACATTTTAAGTAGATTTACAAATAATTTTGTCCAGAGTTATTTTATTGGCTGTGATGTAATTTTAGTTGGTGATTCTTCAATTGAAAATTATTCTACACAATATTTTGTAAACAATCAATTAAATGTAGATCAGTCAAATTCCTTATATAATTACAATTTTGATTCAAATATCAATCAGAAAGTTTCTTCATTTCATAATATACATAAATTCGCAATTCAACGTTGCATGATTACAATTTTATTTATTAGTCGAATATTTCCACAAAAGTCATTAAACATTAGTCAATTCTTATTTCCAAAATTTGGACCAATAACTCATAAAGACGAAGATTATTTTTTATTCGTGTTATCAAAAAATCTCGTTGAGCCTGTTTTAAATATCGAATTTACCAAAAAACTTAAATTCCGACTTATAGCTAGTTATATAAAACAAAATGGAAAGTCCACGGTGATTTTAAACACTGGATGTTTTTATTGTGATTACTTTAAAGAAAAAAGAACATTTTTGTTTCAAGCTAATGAATCAAATCTAACCAATTTATTCTCAAATGAGTTAAAATCCTTTTTTCCTGACCAATTAGACAATTTTTACGGAAGAATTCTCAGAGTAAGTTCACCAACAAAACTATTAGCGTGGTCAGAACTTAAAACAACTAATGGGAAACTTGAATTTAAAAGAGGCGTCCAAGGCCAATTGATTTTAGAATTGGCGGTAATTTTTAATTTCACCATCCATTTACTATCTGGAATTGGTGGGAGCACAGGCGGCCCTTTGGCCAATGGAAGTTGGATTGGTTCAATGGGTGACATTGTTCATGATAGAGCCGACATTGCTTTATTAGGCGGGCAAACTCAAGCAAGAGGAAGAGTCTTGGGATTTGCCAAACCAATCACTTTCGTGCGAATTATTTTTACAGTTTCTGAACCATATCCAATTTACCCTTGGACATCAATTGTTTGGTCATTTTCATTAACAACTTGGATTTTTCTTGTAGTTTCAAGTTTTGCATCTTTATTTATTTTTTGTATAATTTCATATATAAGATTCAACTCAATTTTACTCAAAGAAAATGTGGATATGATTTTTGGTAATTTATTAGACCAAGGATTTGGCCTTAAAGAAAAATCTTTAAATTCTGGAATGGTGTTGGCTATCATTTGGTTCTTATTTTCGATTGTTATTACAACTGGCTATAAATCAAAATTATTTGGAAATCTTGTTTTCCCAATTAAACAACAAGTTCCTGAAACTTATCTCCAACTTGTCACATCGAAAAAGTTTACATTTGGTTTGGAATTGGCCCTAATTGGCGGATCTGCTGAGTTTGCTATGCGAAAATCCACCAATTATATTTATAAGGAAATTACATCCAGAATGAGTTACGAACCAGATTCAGTTAATTGTTTCTTGAAAACTCTCAAATCTGATTTTGCATGCATTTCTTTTGAGGCCGGAGCAAGGTTTACATTTTATAGAAATTTTAGCAGCAGATCAAGAAAAAACCCATTTGTGAAATCTAAAGAATATACTTTCGCACCGCATGTTTCAGGATATGCTTTTGAACCAAAGGCCGTTTTTAGGAAAAATTTTGACCGAATTATTAAAGCGTATCTTGACACGGGAATAATCGATAAAATGGAACTATTGGATTTGGAAAAATTAAGAGCTGATTTTCTTAATTGGCAAAAGGATTCAAAGCAAAAGCCCACATTTCAATTTAATGAAGGTGGTGCACGAAAACTCACGTTTAATAATTTAAAGGGGTCATTTTATATTTTATTCATGGGAATTTTTATTTCACTACTGCAAATTATATTAAGAGAAAAATCAATATTTTCGTCAATTAAAAATTCAATTTTATTGAGTTGTTGTCACCGTTCATCTAGTCTTATTTAATATATCGAATAAAAATTCCAATGAAATTCATTTGTCTAAATGATAATTAGGTTAGATTTATGGATGCCAAGAGCGTTCCCGGGAACGATCCCGGTGATGTCCAGAAACACACATGTGCCTCTCAAGTTGAGAGAGGGGTTGAGAGTCTCAACCTTATGTAGCGAGCTTTATCGTATGCTTATAATGAAGTATTATTATATCAAGATAAGCAAACGATAAAACCCGCTACTTAAGTTTTAGTGGTACACGTATTTTCCCCTTCTGGACATCACAGTGGAGATGTATGTCCCAATTCCTGAGGACGTCCCCATGCCAGATATATGATTCCCAGGAACGCTGGTGGAAAAGCATGTATTTGAATTGAGTACATAGGAACTTTCCAGGGAACGCATATATGTATGGGAATATATGGTAGCGTTCCCGTGAGCGCTCCCAAGAATTTTCCCATATGGGATGTTAGAATGAATATTGTAAACAACTCAAAATTGAAATCAAATCAATCATAATATCTAAAAGCGACAGTAATATCTTAAGTTATCAATTTAATTTTGGTATAGGCGTTTGGAATGGGAATATTAATGCAGGAACAATAATATATATTTAAAAGATAGGTACTGAAGTGTTTTCTTATCGTTTATACACAATCAAATTATAAATTCAATTAACGATTAATGGATGAAAGATGTCGTTTTTTAGCAATTTGATTACTAAAATATAAAAATATTACATTTTTAATAATAATCTCATTGAATAATTTTAATTTTGCAGTAGGAGTTATCAATGATATATGATAATTATTAGAACTTGTTTTACGCAATAAATTGGTATTTTGCTTTTAAGGGCAAAATTGGATTTTCCTAAATTGAATGTTTTAATTATTTCATTTATGTAATAGCGAAAATCAATTTCAGATATTGTTTCCACTTACCTTAGTAAACTTCTGTGTACCATATACCTAGAGTTATTTGATGAATCCTTATCTTTAAACAAATTCATAAAACTCTTGATTGTTCTCTTTGCTACTTTAATTACCGCCCGAAATTCCAAGAATTCATATTTTAAAATATTTAGCTTGAATTTTGAGTGAAAATGAGTTTTTCACGATTTTTAGTTTTTACCCTTTTTGTGGTTTCTACTTTCATCAGTTACGGAAATGCCAAGGAATTTGTGATTGATTTCAAGGAGGATTTTCAGTCAAAAACCGATTTTTTCACTGTAAGATCAACATGCAATTACGGATTTGAAAACAATAAATATATTCCTCCCTGTGGACCGCGGAACGGAGAAACAAATGAAAGAGGATTTTGGTCAGCTTGCAATCACGACTGCAATTTGGACATTTACTTAAGTGGCGGAATCACTTTAAAAAATATTGAATTGAGCATGTTAACCCTCGGGTCTGGAATTGTCGTTATTTCAGCGAATCAAAGGCAAATTGGATTGTACAACAGCACTTCTTGGAACAAATTCCCATTAAACGTTCCATCAATTAATGAGATTAAGGTAATCAAACACAAACTGTCAAAGTTATAATAAATCATTTTAATACAGTAATACTATAAGCACGTTATGCACATAATAACAGTATTGATAAAGTAAGTATGCTAGTAGGTACTCTACTGTATTTTATTTATACTACTTAACATTAATACTAATAAAAAAAATATTATTTCATTTTTAATACGCATATTGAATATTTTAAATTTTGAATAAATGCAAATTAATTATTTTTATAGGAAATTTGGCTTGATATTCCAGTAAGCTCAATAGATGTAAATTGGGCTATCATAGATAAGGTATACTTGACCTTTGATTCCGATGATGAAGAAACTACCACAAATACTCCAACAACAACTACACCAACAACTACTACACCAACGACAACTACAACAACCACGACAACTACACCAACGACAACTAGAACAACCACGACAACTACACCAACGACAACTACACCAACAACTACTAAACCAACAACTACGACACCAACAACAACTACGCCAACAACAACTACGCCAACAACTACCACACCAAAGCCAACTACAACAACCATGACAACAACAAGAACAACAACTCCAAAACCAACAACAACCACGACAACTGCCACAACCACTCCATCAACGACTACTACAACAACGACAACTCCGGCTCCATGTTCTTCGTCTTCAGAAGATTGTTAAATAAATGTTTTTACATTTACAATTATAAAGTTTTCTAGTATAGCATAGAAGCTTTTTCTGTAAATGGTGTATTTTAGTTTAGTTTACTCATCTCGTTCAAACAAACAAACAAAATTAGTCAAATGGCTCTTTAATCCAAACAATTTTATTTATCGAACCATCATGTTTACCACAATTGAATAAAAGTTCTTAACTGTTTTATCTTCACTCTAAATGACATTTACTTATGCTTTTAAACCACTAAAACCAATAATATAATGTCCATGAAAGTACTTGTAAATTATTTATTAAACTGTTTTTATAACATTTCTCATCTTAATGTTAGATGGAGTTAAATATAATATGTATGTATTTTTACAAGAATCACAAGGAATATATAACATACCTACTCTTATTTATTTTTATGCATTACTGAAAGGGTTTATAAATTTTTTAGTAGAACTAAAAATGAAAATATTGCTTGAAATATATTGTAATAATATAACATTACAGTTTCCCATCTTACAGTATAAAAGCTTCCAATTCTTAACCCTATTATCTTGTATGGAAATTTGGAGTATTTTTCGTTTCGACGATTCGGATTCATCTTTAATTATGAATTTTGTATTAATCAAATTTGACGTGTATTTGTAAACATAACAAGGTGGAGAATAAACAATTAAATAACTTAAAACATTTAGAGCCATGAAAAGTATTGGAATGATTAAATATTCATTGAAACCAAATAAATGAGAGAAACGAAATGTTCCAACGCCAGAAAATATAACCAAGTAAAAAATAGCAAGCTTTAATAATGTATTAAAGAAGCGAAAAATTGTATTAAATTGGTTCATTAATAAATATGCTAAAGAATATTCCATTTTTATCTTTATATATTTATCTAAATCCAGTTCAATTCCACACAATTCATTTCTAGAAAAATATAAATAAATCATTGATCCATTAATTTTAAAATAAAATAATTAAATATTTATTGTGCTAAAAATAGCAGTAAATAATATATTACTTAATGTTAGAATTTTTTAAAATCGAAATAGTACAATAATAATGCAACGACAAAATCCAAAAGAGCAAACAGATTATTATTGTCGCAATAAATATATTTACAAATTCCAATAAAATGAATAAACTGAACAAACAAAGATGTCGATAGGGAATTGGAAAAATTGAATAAACAAATAAAACATTTGACGAATCATATAAAAAATAAAGGAAAAATGGAAACGTAAAGCAAGAAAAATATGCAAATACAATTTTAAAATTAAAAATTTTTTCAATTAATTTATTTTGATTATCTGAAATGAAAACAAATTGTTTCAAAATAAATATAATTATTTGAAAATTGTATTTTCTAGATATATAATTGAATATTGCTTTAATTACGATTTCTCAATTTTTTTTTATTAATTATGAGATTATTAATATAATATGCAAAATCTTTCCCATTAAAGAAAACAACCCAAGAAAATACAATTAAAATTTTAAATGTTATAAAAGATAAAACAATCAGAATTGTTTGAAAAATAGGAATTAAATTATTTTTAATTTGTGTAAATCTATAAATATAATAGAAGATATAAATATATAGATAAAATGTTAACAACAAAGAAAATTTAAGTTTTCGCCTGTTAAACAATAATTTATTGTTTTTTATCAATGTGTAAGGAATAAAGTTTAATTGTGAAATTATTTTAATAAAATCATAAAAACTTTATAATTAATATTGTTCATTTCTTTTATTTGTTTATATTTTTATCTTTAAATTCTATTATTTTGATATTTTTCTGCTACTTATAAACTTCAGGTTATCAATTACATTAATGATTATTGAAATGTTTTAATGTTATAATTATCGATTATACTATTATTAAGAACACAATTAAAATAACACATATGTTATTTTAAATCCAATTAAATTATAAATGGATAATTATTGATTATTCTCTTTATAATACATGCAGCATCACCGGTAAAAGAGTCCAAATTTGTACCGCAGTACCCTCACACATTATAAGCTGCCGCTCATACGTTTAACCGAGACAAAATTATGAGAACTAAGTAATGTAACAAGTTTGAATTTTCAAATTTGGTCTGTATTTACGGCGATGCATTATAAATTAATTGGCCAAGTGTCCAAAAATTAAACTTGTTCAGTTCATTTGATAAAATTCATATTTTGAGTCCCTCATTCGGATAACCACTCCTCGCTTTTAGAAAATTTTTTATTTTCAAAGAGTCAATTTAAATTTTTAAAGGTAAATAATAATTATTATCTAAATTTTATTTAATAATTAAATATAAAGTGCTTTTGATCAATAATAACAATATTTATTATTAAGTACGTGAATTATTTGAAATTACCAGATGGGAAGAGGTCGCCGGTTGTCAGTGGCCAAAAGAGGCAGAATTGGCCAATTAAGAAATGAAGGGAGCTCAATTGCACAAATATCGCGAGAAATTAGGAGGTCAGTCCATGCCATAAAGAATTATTTTGAATTGGGAGAAATTTATGGGGTCGCCCATAGAGAAGAACGTCGATCAGTTCTTTCTCCTCATAATCAACGTGCCATCATTCGGAATGTTAGCAACGTTTCCACAACAGCAAGGAAAGTGATGACTATTAATAAAATAAATTCGGCTATCTTGGACGTCGGCTTGTCTAAAATTCGGCTATTTGGCCAGCTTAGACGTCGGATCTTCGGCTAACTTGGAGATTAGATAGGGCTTGTAATGCTTAAGGAAAAACGTCGGCTATCTTGGACGACGGCCTTCGGCTAACTTGAATTTGCCGTTTATTATTTTGCTTTACGCAATAGCTATGGCAGACCTGAAAATCCTTAGATTTTTTTTATAATTTTTTATATGGCGTCAAAGTAGTGTCAAAAGATCAATGGATTTTGAGTTAAAATCAGCACTGAAAAGAGAAAATTCGTCGATTATCTTTAAGAAAATATCTCCGAGGACTTAAAATCGTATTAGTCTTTATCTTGACTTTGATAGAATCCACAAAGAATCATTTAACAAATCAAACTTTTATTATAAACCTTAGAAAGACCGACTATTGGTTCATACCGTACAATCATTTTCCTTTCTAATAGGTTGGTAATGCATTGTTTGGTAAGTAATTAAAATAATTAAAAATTAAAGTATATTAAACTATATTTGCGACTTATGTTTCACTTGTAACCAAATCTTGCATTGGGTAACTGTCTAATGAAGGTTATGTTGTGTTGTTACATAAAAAAATCATGCTCAATCAAGTGTTTACTCAATAATAACAATTATGTATTACTATTTTATTTATCTCTGTAATTTTGCCGAAAGTAAGTATAATAAATCCTAAAAACCTCTAGAAACGCATTAAAATTTATTTAATTTTTTAAATAGGACCTTTTAGATATCTATATCACATTTACTGTGACAAGGATTTCCATAAATATTTTAAAATTAAAATTTTTGATAAATTGTGCCAATGGAATTTAATTATTTAAATGTATTTACTATTATAATATATTTTAAAGAGAGGGAATATAATTTATATTTCACGGCATTAATACACTAAAAAATAAGCCTTTATAAATAAATATATTAAAAAAAACTTTCAAATGATCAGAGTATTGAAGTGGAAGAGAAAAAAGCGACAGAACAATTTTCCATCCGCTTGTCTCATTTGAAAAATAAACTCCTTCATTTCGAAGACAAATTAGGCAAGTCATTTCAATCCACTTTGTGACTTTTTGATATTCAATTTTAGAATCCATTATTATTCACGAGTCGAGAGTTAGAATTGAAAAATTAAACGAAGATAATTTTCTGTTGATGTGTTCATAATTCCCACATTCCAATTTCAATAAGTTGTTCACATAAAGGGTGAATGTAGTATATTTCCCTTTCGTTGTTACTCGGATAAAGATTAACTAATTAATATTTGAAAAACTGGATAGAAAATTATTTTTATAGTCTTTTATTATTTATTATTATTCATTTTACTGTTTTTACTGGATTTATTTATACTTTTATTTATAAAATTTGAATTTGTGGAAAGTTCAACGCAGAACGCACCATTTCTGGTTTAGAATTGATTGAATGCTTTATTTATTTATCCTATTTTAAAGTGAAAAATTAATTACGTTTTTAATAATGGATTATGTATTTTAATTCTACTAACTAACTAGAATATGTAAATAATGGTAATTCGTTCAAATTCATACATAGTTTAATACGGTGACGGTATAGTCGGGTAATGTTGAGATCTAATACTATTGTACTCTATATTTTAAACATATTGTGTACTTATACGTCAACCAACAATAATATGCACATCAATTTACAATGTAATAGGATGATAATACATTAATTACATGTTAAAATATGTTTTTTGTAAACATTAAAAGTCTTTGTCATAAATCGGCATTTTCTACAATCGTAATATCTTCTCCCATGCTGGATTCTCATATGAGATTGGAAGCTTCTTCGCCCATTAATAGAAGCTGTACAAATTTCGCAAATATAACTTTCATTATTCGCATGGGTTTTCATATGTTCGGCCATGTCCTGACAACGACTATATGTTGCATCACACAAAGAACATTTATTTAACAATTTTTGTGAATGGGACTGCATGTGGGCAGATAGTTTTTGAGTAGAATTTTGTTCGGGTTCTAAAAACACAAGATTGCAAATTAAACACTTGGAATAAAAACTAGCTGTGTGAAAGGACTTATTATGATTTTCAAATTCAACGAGATTTGTAAAACTGTTTGACATTGGGCATAATTTGCATGTTTGTTTTGTAATTATTCCCTTTGTTCTATTCCGCTTCTTCTTTGTGGGAGTCGGCGGAAGTGTGACAAAGATTCTTTGGTTTTCCCCAATTTCAGATTTAATTTGAATCATCGAAGACATTGAATGAGAACTTGGGATTGGTATTTCTATTTCTTCTTCGTCAACCGTTTCATGGTGAGATTCATTGTGAAAATTGTCGTATTGAGAATTATCGTGAAAATAACTATCTGTTGGTTCTTCATCTTCGAAATTGGTGGATTCGTCTAATTCAATTAATTCTTCCTTGAATTGTGTGGAATCTAATGGATCTGAAGTGATGATCTCTTCTTCTTGATCAAAATTTGGGTGGGATTTTTCTGTTCTGTTATTAATTTTAATAAACTCAAATGGCAATTCTTCCGTCTCGGGTCTGAGACATGAAAATTTAGAAGGATCGACAACTCCTTTATCCATATCTATAAATACAAAAAGAAATTTATTATAAATCGTATACAATTTCAAATTATTCGTTTACATTTAAATGTAATAAAATACCATATACGTAGTAACATGGGGTTTAATCGTGATCGTGATTATGGTATGTCAAATATAATTTTACCTCAAAAATTTTAAAAATGATATGGCTTTAAGTTAGTATATAAATATAAATTCCTACCATTTAAAATTTTAATTCTGAGGTCGCTAGAACTTTGATCAGGTTGTCGCTCGGATTGATCAAATGATTTGATGAATGATTCTTTGACCCCCTTTCCCAAATATCTTAATTTTTCATTTAAGACGTTGATTTGATTTGTGATAACTTCGACAATTTCCAATTTCAGCTTACATTTACTGCAACAAGGATTTCCTAAATATATTTTAAAATTGAATTTTTTGATAAATCGTGCCAAATGTAAGTAAGTGTAAATATTATAAATATTTATATTGGATATTTGAAGGGGAATATAATTTACATAAAAAATTATTTTCACGGCATTAATACATTAAAATTAAGAGTATTATATAAATAATAAAAAAAACCTTCAAGACAATCAGAGTATTGAAGTGGAAGAGAAAAAAGCGACAGAACAATTTTCCATCCGCTTGTCTCATTTGAAAAATAAACTCCTTCATTTCGAAGACAAATTAGGCAAGTCATTTCAATCCACTTTGTGACTGTTTGATATTCAATTTTATAAATGAGTTTCAAACTTCAATTTTACAAACCATTATTATACTCGAGTCGAGAATTAGAATTCAAATTGAAAATTTGATGAAATAATTTTCTGTTGATGTGTTCATAATTCCCACGTTGCAATTTCAGGAAATTGTTCACATAAAAGGTGAATGTACTATATTTTCCTTTCATTGTTCAATCTGACACTCCATCAACATTTCTAAACATATACATATATTAAATATTGTTTATAATATTTATAATTTACATTTTCATCAATGTTTAAATGTTTCATCATTTCTATTCGTTGATCAAATCATTTTATCGTTGATTATCCATACCATTTATTAATAATTGTCATGTCATAAGCTTAAGTAATATAAAGTACAGGTATTAGTACTGTATAATCTACTACATATCAGATAAAATAAAAACAATTAATCTTAATTATAAAAGTTTAAAAAAATCCACAAATCTTAAGTTTATATAAATTTTATGCCTATTGTAGAGTATAAATGATATTCAATAGTTTATTTTAGTTTGATTTAATCAAACAATGGTGATAAATTATATGTTATACATGCATTTACATGTTACATATTATTTATCTTGTACACATAATATTATAATTTAAACATTAAACTTCTTACAATTTATAAATTGTTTCTTATCTACAAAAGTATTGCAAATGTTTGCACAAACCACGGTATTTTAAAGTTATCGACCCAACTATCTATTTATAAAAGTTTAGATAAATTCAAAACCAACCTTTAGCAAATATAATATATAAACATGTAAAGCTTTAAATATTACGGATATTCATATCCAAATCGACTCCACACTCCACCGATTAAAAATAATCTATTAGGTACACGTTATAGTGCGGCAACTACTAGATTGGAGTTTAATTGTATAGTGTGTACTAACTTGTTGGGTACTACTCGATGTGTATTAGCTTGAAGTGTAGTATGTAGTTGTGTACTAACTTCAATGTGTAAATGTGTACTAACTTGGAGTTTAGATAGAGATTCTAATGTAAATGTAGTTGTGTACTACCTTCAATGTGTAGATGTGTAGAAATTTAATTAAACAGAAAGTTAATAAACTTTAAAGTGGCTCCCCAAGGTCCACAAGTTTCAAGTGCGAAAGGAACAAATATATAGGATAAGAAGAGAATAGATTGGTGTGTAGTGTGTACTAACTTGTAGTTGCCGTTATAGTGCTACTTTTCATTTAACATATGCGAATTTCAACGGCTAAATAATTTTATTTGAAAAATAAACTCAAATATTACTTTATATTAATTAAGCTTAAAATCGAACATTTATACATAGTATTCTGTTAATAGAATTGATAATAATTTTGGAAATAAAATTTAATTTTGACAAAATGCCCGAAGGTAATAAAAAATATTTAAATGTGATTTAATATTATAAAACTTTTAATGAGATATTACCTATATTAAATAACATATATTATATAAATAGATAACCAAACTATTCTAAAGTGGAGTGAAATTCTGGGAAATAATCACTATGAAAAAAATGACTTAGAACTATTTTACACATCTGCCTCAATATCCCGTATTTATGGAGAGAATCAAAACAAAGATATCAAAGTAGCTTATTATAAAGCATTGGAAAATATAAACAATAAAAGCGAACTTACAAAAAATTGGCTTTTGGATCTTTTAAAAAAATTGGAATGGAAGAAAGTTGCATATGAAATTGAAAAGGACAATCAAGAATTTCAAAGTGGGAATTGTGATAAAAATGTCCGAAATGATGTTGATGGGAAACAAAATAAAAACAATTTGCCTAATGATTTAATACAATTGAAGAATAAAGAATGGAATGTTCCTAACAAAGAAAAAGATTTTGTCGGCAGAGAAGACAAATTAAAAAAATTAAATGCTTTTATGCAAAATGGGAATAAAACTTTAATCACTGCTTGTGTCGGCTTGGGTGGAATTGGAAAAACTTTCTTAACGGTTGAATATATCAGGACCAATAAAGACAATTACAATAAAGTTATTTGGTTCAAAGCAGAATTACCTGAATTATTAAAAGAAGAATTTCTTTTATTCGGAAATGACGTTGGCGCCACTAAAAAAGAAAACAAAGAACTTGGACCAATTTTAAACTGGTTTGTAAATAATCCAGGTTGGCTCATTGTATTTGACAACGTTGAAACACCAGAGTCCATTCAAGACTATACTCCGCCCTCTGGAGGGAAAATTCTAATAACAAGAAATGGCTCACTTTTTGAAACTGCAAATAAAATTGAATTAAATCTTTACACTTTGGACGAAGTTTCGATTTACCTTCAACGTAAAGTTCCCGAACAATACAAAGAAGCTAAATCCAAGAATTTAATTGAAAAATTTGCAAATGAGCTCAATTTCCATCCACTTGCTTTAACCCAAGCTGTTTGTTATATGCGAGAAGCTAAAAGGAGCGTCGAGTGGTATCTTAAAAAGAAAGAAAAACAAAAGAGCCTTCATTTGAAAACAACCGATCAGAAGTTTTTGCAATATTATTCTTGTGTTTTGGATTCACTGATGATTTCAATTAAAAAGTTCCTCAGAGACGATGAAGTCATGAGTTGTTTGCAGATTATTGCATTTTTGGCTCCTGAAAAAATCCCAAGGGTTTTATTTACAGATTCAATTCTCATTTCTTTGGACCAATATTCTGTAATTAAATTGGATGATGATTTATTTTTTTCGATTCATCGTCTGGTCCAAGAATCAATGCGCTTTATTATGGGAGGAAATTCAAACGACGAAGAATTTAAAGGGTTTAACTTTAATTTATTCACTTAAATTTACAATTGAGTGTTTACCTAGTAGTTATAAAAAATAAATGTTTAATTAAATACAGATATTTCTCTGGTGTTTTATCTACTGAACTTGACAAAGCCTACAATTTCCTCAACTTTTCTTATCCCTTTGGAAAAATGTTAAAAGAGGATTTGGAGCTCAAGAGTCATGTATTGCCCCATTTCGTGGCAATTATGAATTACTTCCAATTAAATATGAAAAAGGAAGAACGGTTGAGTTTGTCAAAGATAGAAATCCAAGAAGTTCCTCAATTAATTGATGAAATGGAAAATTGTCCGATTTTAACGGAAATTTGGAATAAAAATCCAGTCGTAGATAGTAAAATAAATTTTGAAAATGCTTTGCAAAAAGAAGATATTGACGAAAAAATTCTCGTTTTAACACAAACTTTGAACATTTTCAAAGAGGAACTAATTGAAGACGATGAAATGATTTCTGAAAATTTAATACAACTAGCTTTTGCTTATTCAAAGAAGAGTTATATGAACAAAAGTGAAGCTTTTCTACAACAAGCAAAATTCTGCTTTGAAAGTTCATTAAAAGGGAAAGTTCCAGATTTCAGTTTGTTACATTCATTTAAATTGGAATGTGAAGGATATTTTCATTTTGACAAAACAACTCAATGGAAGAATTACTTAAAAGCTTATGAAATTCAATTGGATTTTTTCAAACGTTCCATCCAAGAAGGTTCAAATAAATAATTAAAGTAATATAATATTTTTAGGTAAAAATAGTTTAATTTTTAAATAAAATTTAGAAATGCCAGAAATGGATTGGGAACCTTACTATAGAATAACAACACAAAATAGAGTTTCAGCTGGGAGATTTATTTTCCCAGGATTTAATCATTTCAAAGGTGAACGGATTGATATTGTGGGATTCGAAAAAGGAAATTATGAAATTGAAGTTTTTGTTGGAAGAGGAAAAATAGGGGAAGATCTAATTCCTGGAAAATTTATACCAATATTTGATAGTTTTCAATGTTCCAATGGCGAAAAAGAAATCAAACTTCAAAATTTTGAAGTAATTCGATTTATTTCTTAAATCATACTCAATTTAGTGCATTTATACATTTATGATTTAACATTAAATTAATCAAAATTTTATTTTAATATATGAATTAGGTTTTAAAAATGAATCACTGCCGTTACAAATGGGTTCTTTGTTCAAATGGTGACGTCGTGAGTAAAGCAGTTGTTGGAGGGAAAGACGCCAACGGAGAAACGTTTTATATTGGCAGGGTTTATATTTCAACGCCCAACAATCCAACGGAACCTTCAATTGGAAAAATTCAAAAATCAAGGAAAGGATGCATTGTTCCTTATTGGAATAAAGAATATCTTTTCTTGGATTACGAAGTTCTTGTTGGAATTTAAATTCATGAACTTAGAACAAGATAATTAAAAATTCCTTATATACGATAGGAGTGATTAATTAATTATATCTTATACATACAGTCGGGAACAATAATAAACCCAAACCAAGCATCAGTGTTAATAACTTTTTAACCAGTTAATTAAATTAACTGAAATTTTACCTGAAAGTTACTTCCTATAAAGGCTTTGTAACGTAAAAATTTCAAGAAAAAATGATAACTTACATAAAAGTTAAAAATTTAATTGTAGGCAAAGACAGAATTCTCACTGGACAAAAGTCTTCCCACCCCAATACATAATTTGTAATAGTGAGCCAAAACGTTTGTCTAATAAATGTTAAATGACATTAACGGTTCAAATGTCAATATGAACTCTTTCCAACTCATTTTAAACTTTAGTGGGAATTAAAATGCTTCGCGTCAAAGACCTTTCTCTTGATTTACAAATTTTGATAATTAAATTTCATAATAGTGGTTTAGAATACCTTAAGATTGCGAATAAATTGTCATTAAATAAGTGTACTGTTTGCTCCATTGTCCAAAAGTACAGATTTAATAGTTAATAAATCCCGGAGCGGAAAGCCAAGGAAGACAACAGTTCGAGTCGATCGGGCCATTAAGAAGAAAGTGAACAATGACCCCTTTATTTCATCAGGTCAACTTGCTACCGAAATTCAAAGTGAGTTTGAAATTGGAGTATCAACAAAGCCAATTAAACGTAGAATAAGGGAATCAAATAAAAATTCCTAAGTCGCAAGAAAAAAGCCACTTCTGAAACCTGTTCACATCAAGGCAAGAATGGCGTGGGCAAGACAGCATCAAGATTGGACTCGTGACCAATGGAAAGATGTTTTGTGGTCTGATGAAAGTAAATTTTGTTTGTTCGGCCAAGGAAACCGAGGAAGAGTGTGGAGAGAAGTTGGAACAGCCATCAAGTCGAAATATGTTCGACCTACAGTCAAACATAGAGGAGGTAACAAATAAATTATTTATTCATTTTCTTGTCACTATATTTAATTTTAGGAGCGGTAATGGTTTGGGGTTCTATGGGGTTCAACGGCGTTGGCACACGTCACATCATTGAAGCAAGGATGACGCAGTAAAGAATTGGTTCGACAAAAACAAAGTAAATGTTCTCCCATGACCCGCACAGAGTCCGGACTTAAACCCAATTGAACATCTTTGGGCAATTATGGAAAAACGTCTTCGGCATCGCAAGCCAAAAAACAAAAATGAGCTGATTGCCGCTCTACAAGAAACATGGGGAAATATTGGTCAAGAAGAAACTTGTAGGCTTGTCGAATCAATGCCCAGGAGGGTTGCTGCTTTAATTAAAGCAAAAAGGGTCCCATACAAAATATTAATTTTTTAAATTTTAAGATTATAAACCTGATTAAATTTAAGTGTGGGAAGACTTTTGTCCAGTGAAAATTCTGACTTTGCGCACAATTTAATTTTTATCTTTTATGTGAGTTATCGTTTTTTCTTTAAATTTTTACGTTACAAAGCCTTTATAAGAAGTAACTTCCAAATAAAATTTCAGCTAATTTAATCAAATGGTTACAAAGTTATTAACACGGATGCTAAATGAGAGCTTGGTCTGGGTTTATTATTGTTCCCGACTGTACACATGGTGGCCATATTAGTAACTAGAATAATTCTTTAGGTATATAATGTACCTACACTTTTAAATTAGGTTTTATTAGGTAATTTAATGCATAATATTATACTGTTTTGTTCTTTACTATTGTTTTAGTTTTAAAATTGTTGCATAAGTTTTTAAACGCACACATAGTCCTGCAAAAATAAATGAACGTAAATTAAAAATTTTTGATAATGATTTGAAGTAAATTATTATCATTTAAAATTTAGTTTGTTACATAATCGAAGGCACTATTTTTATTTTCGTTCAAAATCCGAGCAACTATTTCTAAAAACTTGGGACGATCCTCAGCTCGCTCTTTCCAACAATCAAGCATTAATTTGTATCTAAATAAGTATAATAAATAATGTTGATTAATGGGTTAATTAACTACAAAAATATGAAATGAATACCATACATGGGTGAATAATTATAAATGTATTCACATAATGATTAAAATTTATAAATTGTTTTTAATTTTAGTACAAATGTATATGATAAAAATTAAAATTTTAACACCAAGGTTCCATTCATAAGAAATTATTTCTATGTTAAAAATAATTAACGAATTGAGTCAGAACTAAACTAAACTGACTAACTTGTTTTAAAACTTGTTCTAAAACTAACTTGTTCTAAAACTTGTTCTAAAACTAACTTGTTTTAAATAAACCGAGTAACCAACTTGTAAAGAATTGTACCATCTACAATTTGATCAAGTCCGATTTTCATTAAACCAACTTGATAATTCATTATTTAAGCACAAACTTTGGAAAAGGTAAAAATGCCATTTTAAACTTTGCTGAGCTTTTTCAGAACTTGATCAGTGGTTGGTCAAGTATATTACAAATATATTACTTGTTTGAAAGGTAAATTATCAATCTACTAAATGATCGACTTATATTTTTGAATAAGTTAACTGATTAATTATTATCAATGATTATTATCAATGATTAAACACGAATTTAACTAAAATGCTTTTAATTAATTGTACAAACATAGTAACAATATTTAGTAACATAACTATGAAGTGGGCTAAATGAGAAAAATATATTTAAATACGTTCAATTAATTTCACCTTATCAAGTTCAACATTTTAATTGTTACCACTATTGTGGTAATTCAAATTGAATTTAAAAACCAAGGAACATTTTTAAATGGTTACTATCGTCTTAATTACATTTCATTTGTTGCAAATTCTGGCATGTGCATTCTCATTCCTTCTCTTAAACTTTTTACAAATTCTGGATTCCATGAACAGCCTGGATATGGATCTTTTCCCATTGAAAATATCTCCCATAATGTAATGCCATAGGCCCAGACGTCTGACTTTTCAGAAAATGTTTGTGTTTCCAAAGATTCAATTGAGAGCCATTTCCATGGTAATGAACACTACAAATTTCAAAGTGATTTACAAAACGACAATTTAATGTAATTAATGTAGATATCAGTATGTCGAACCCTTGTTTTTTTGACGTAAATGTTATGTTCGTTCAATTTTCTCGAAAGGCCAAAATCGCAAATTTTTACTTGATATTTATCATTTAATAAAACATTTCGACATGATAAATCGCAATGAATGATCTATAAATATAATAAACGTTATTTTATCAATTACGTAATTGAGTAAATAGTAATATAAATTATTTTATTACTTTATTTTCAGAAAGAAACTTCATTCCGTTTGCCATTTCGTAAGACCATTTGAGAAATGATTCAAGATTTTTTTCTCCTTTGTTTTTATTTTTCCTAAAAGAAAATACACATTTTTCATAAATACTAGAAAGAATGCTAAATGTTTTTTATTCTTTTTTACACATCTATATTTTGTTGATTATTAACAGCTTCATAAACATTTAAAGAAGTTGTTTTTTCACTTCTCAGATGTTCTAATAAAGATCCGTTTTCACACAATTCTACCGCAATGTAAACTTCGTCTATAAATAGTAATTAATAATTTTGTAATTAACCAAATCTTAAATATTTCTAAATATCTATACACTTGAATAAGTTTAGTTGTATAGATAATATAAGATTACAATAATTCTATAATAATTCAAATACTTTGGCGGATATTTTCAGTACAAGCAGCAACGAGCGAAACAAGATTTTCATGTTTACCAAGTATTGCAAGTAATTTTAATTCGTCTAATAAAGATTTGAGTTGGGTGATATCGATTCCCGATTTTACCATTTTAATTGCAACTTCAAAAAATCCGTGGCTTGTTTCAACGTTTCCTTTCATTACAACTCCAAAAAAACCAGAACCTAATTCTTTATTGCCTAATAATGAAATTTAATTGCTTAATTAAATAATTAATTCAATCAATTATTTTTATACATAATTATATTTGCCATAATTTAAAGACTACAAACCTATAATGAATTTATCTTTAGAAAGTTCAAATGAGTTATTATAACTTAATTTTGCTTCGACAAGGGGATTCTTAACATAGGAATTTTCCCCTTCAATGAATTCTTTAATTTCTTCTTCTGTTAAAAATCTTTTTAATTCTGATTTTTTTCTTTGATAAATAATAATGAGAAATATTATTATTAAACAAAGGATTAAAATAGCAATGGACACACAAATGGCAATTATCATTGAACGTTTTTCTATACTTGGATCTGTATTTATAAAAATTAAAAATATTTAAATTTGTTTAACTTTATTATAATATACATACTATATAATACATATATTTGATGTATTTTATTCTAATTATCTAATATTTATTTAGTAAATTTAATATGTATACCGTAAACTTTCACATTAAAAACTTTTTCATAGTTACCAAATACATTTGATAAGACACATTTGTATATTCCTTCATTCGATAATTGAACTTTTGTAAATACCAATTGTTCTTGATCTTTGACATATTTCTTGAAATAAAATTTAAATGGTAAGAAAATCAAAAATTCCTTATTTTAAAAATAATTAATGAAATTAATTTACTAGATTGTTAAACAGCCATAACAAAGTCGGTTCGGGTGAACCTGTTATGTTTCCGCAGGAAAGCATTGCATTCACTTTCCCCAATTCCCACTTCACTTCTAAATAATTATTCTCTAAGAATGGAACGACTGGATCTGTGAAAATGAATCATTATTAATCAATTATAATAGTTTTATATGACTACGGTCAGCTCAGCTGTATAAGTAGTTACTACTATGTTACTATTACTATTAGAGATCAATTATAAACTCATTACCTTTCAATTCAACCTGTAGAGAATATCTTTCCTCTTTACTTTTTAACCAAGAAATTCCCCCACAAGATATTCTTTTTAATTTATTATCAATTTCAAAACGTAATGATTTTTTGAAGAAAATTACATTATAACGTGAAATATACTTCATTTCTGATTTAGTAATTTCAGTTCCTTTAAATATATAGATTCATATTTTATTTGAGGAATTGCGTATAATTTATATATTCAATTTTATATATTTTTATCTAATTCCCTTGTATTTTTATATTTCAAATATTCATTCATTGTAATATAGGTAATCAGTTAATCAGCTATGATTATTTTTATTAAAAATAAACCAATCTAACTTTTTATCGTTCCGTTGTGAAATTCATAATATAAAATAATCGGATCATCGTAAAAATAGAATTTTGAAAAATAACATTCAACTGAAAAATCCAAAGTGAAATACAAATTTTTCAAATCTGGAATGTTCATATATAACATTTCGTTGGGATTGATATAATCCCAATGTGTATCTAAAATAGTTAAATAGTATCATAAGTTCCACTATACTATTGGGATTAGGAAACATTGTTTATAAAGTAAAGTGCATAATAGTTAATCATAATATATTCTAGGTGCTAACTTCAAGTCATACTTGAAGCGGTAATGGTGCGAGAAATAGAATAATAAAATAGATGATTGTTTCACAACGCCCAATCAATTTGTTGTCTAAAACGTGTTATATATAAGCGGTAATTTTAAATTTTAAACTTTTTTAAATTTTCAAAGAAAATATTTTGAAAATTAAAATTACCGCTTATAAATAACACGTTATAGATAAAAAGCTAATGGGCATCGTGAAACAATTATTCATTAACATATTCTATATCTCCATTGCCGCTTCAAGTATGCCTTGAAGTTAACATCGAGAATATATTTTAATACAATATGTGTTATATTCAGGAAGTGAATAAATCACAAAATATGTATGAGCATAGCCTTCATTTTTATTATCACTGTGACAATTTGTGAAAAAATATCCAATAGATTTGTATTCTTTTTTTTTAGAGTTAACTCCATGGTTTCCATAAAATGGCTGTATATTATTAAAATGACTACATTCTTTCAACTAGAAAAATATAAAATCAAAAACATAATCAAAATGATTGATAACTTGCTTATTAACATGTAAGTTACTTCTTTACCAAACTTCGTTTGTGTTTAAACATTATGATACATTCTCTCAATGTCGTACATTCTTCAACTTTTGGACTCTCAACTGAACTTCCATAACAGTAAAACCCAATTATTAATTTTTGATCAACTTCCGGTGGCGCACAACTAACTTCATTGTGGGTTGGATAATTGAGAACGTCGAAAAGTTTGGGCTTTACATTTGTTACGGCTAAATGTAAGAATTTTATAAATTTCAAATGTAATACTCTATAGGTATTCCATAGGTAATTTTATGTTATATTGTTCAATACTTTAAATTTATACAATAAATAATATGAATAATTTTTTATATCTTTACAATACTTGACATGGCTAATGATGTTTCACGATTTGTTTTATTGTATGATATTTCAAATTTAATTCGCCTTGTATAATTTTCAGCTTTGCAATAATATTCTGATATATGATTATTAGGGTAATTTGCATCATATTTTAAAATAATTTTTGAAACAAAAATTTGCTCTTCGTCGTCGTCGTTCTCAATTGAATTTTTAGTTTGAATTGATCCCAAAACTGTATTAAATATATATTGGATAAAAATAGTGTGATATTTGATACGGGATTAAAACGATATTACATGTCTGAGTTTATATTGACAATGAGTGAATACAAGTGAATGTTTATCATTTATCATCCACAGATTTAAAAAAATATAAATATTTAAATATTCTTTTTCATTTATCTCACGGTATTTGGTCTCGTCGTCATTGAAATATTCCCAAAAGTTAGGAGTACATGATTCACAAGACAGTTCTATTTCGATATTTGAAATATCTCCATAACCTGGATTGAAGGTGTCGACAACATCGTAAGGTTCATCGTATTCATAACTAGAACCCTTTACTGGACTTGGATATGCAATTAAGAAACCAACACGAAAATCCTTATTTTTACAATCGTTATTCTCATCTTCATTTTCAAATCTTGAATATTTTTCTTTTAAATACATAAAAATAATATAGTATCGAAACATTCATTTAATAGGTATATATTTAAATAAAATAAATACTACTTAAATCTTTTTTACCCTTGTGGGATAATAATGGTTCTAAAATAATTGTTTTTGTATAAAGCTTATTTAAGTTCCATGGGAAAACAAAACAAGTATAATTTTGAACCAATTTATACAAGGAAATTTTAAAAACAATTTTTTCATGTAAATAATCAAAGTATTTAACTGTAAAGTAATTAAATTATCGTCTATTAATTATAGAATATTAAATTATAAATGAAAGGTGTGTAATTTCGTGATTGAAAATTTGTATCTGCTTAAATGTATTTTGAAACAATCTTAATTTGTTTTAAATTATAAATTATAATATATTGCACCGTTCTTCATTTTAACTTCGTTTTTATAATATTGCACAATATTGGTGCCATTTTTGTATCCAATTAAAAGACCATAAATTCTTTTATGGCTTATCATTTCATTATATTCACAGGTCAAATTGATATTTTCTTTGTCAATTATTTTAGTATTAATTCGGATTTCCATTTTAGTCGTTTCCTGCTGGATTTTATTGTCTAATAAAACACGTTGCCATTAGCCATTACACTTATTATCAGATCATACCAAATTATATGTCTTATTGGTCTTGTGCAAAATTCAAATTTACATTGGCAACATAGGAAAAATAATCAATTAATTTTTTAACTATTTGAGTATCTTAATATTCACGCAAAATCAGAAGTTCCAAGAAATCGTTAAGTTATTAACACTTTTGAAGAACAGAGGTCAACAATTTGAGTATATTGGTCACAAGGGTTGCAACCTCCCGAAGTTTGTCGATTTATGAGAGAACTTGACGGCAAATCGTGTGTGAGTGATAGAACTGTGAGCCAATGGATGTCCAAGTTTTCATCAGGAAGGGCTTCTGTTCAAAAGATACTTTCTACTGGACAATACGATATATTGTATCTTATAAAAGATACAATAAAAGCTTGCTCCAAGACAATGCTCTTCCTCATACTTGTCAAATTGTTAAAGACGCATTGGACAGATTGGGAATCAAAACTCTTCCACACCTGCCTTATTCTCCAGACATTTCTCCATTTGACTTTCACTTATTTTCTCACATGAAAAGATTCTTGAGAGGTCAACGATTTGAAAACGAAGATGATTTAAAAATTCCAGTAAACAACTGGTTAGGATCTCGCACATCACAATTTTGGCAGGAAGGAATTAATAGATTGGAATCTCAGTGAAGAAAATATTTTGAAAATAATGGAAACTACTTTTGATTTGTATCATACTTAAGTTAGATAATTGCTTCATGTTATAGAAATTGAGTTGAATAAATTTTTGCATTTTTATTTCCATAAACACAATAAGACATAATATAATATGATCTGATAAACGGCACTATTATTAAATACTAAATAGAACACAATACACATTTAGTTAGTACACAATTACACATTTATGTTAGTATACAACTAAATACTGCACATCTAAATAGTACACATCAAGGAATACACACCTTCTAGCTGGTACACACTACACAAATAATCTTCTAATTACTACACACTACACATTATGTACAGTTCATCTACTAATTAGTACATACTACACACAATTAAGAGCATTATTTGGCATTATGATCGTTTTTAATCACAAAATTACAATAACTGGCCTTTCCCTCAATTGTGTGTAGTATGTACTAATTAGTAGATGAACTGTACATTATGTGTAGTGTGTAGTAATTAGAAGATTACTTGTGTAGTGTGTACCAGCTAGAAGGTGTGTATTCCTTGATGTGTACTATTTAGATGTGTAGCATGTAGTTGTGTACTAAATAGAAGGTTAGATAGGGATACTAATGTAAATGTTTGTGTACTGTGTACTAACTTAAATGTGTACCAACTAGATGTGTATTGTGTACTATTTAGTAGTTGCCTTATTAAATACCAAATTGTAATTTATATAAAATTTTAATTACAATTATAATTTGTATTATAATTGGGAATTGGGTGTAATAATTTAATAATTTACAATGGATCGCTTCTCCGTTCCCAATTTTATTTGTGTAAAAATAAGACAAATAAATATTTTCATCATCCAAGCAGTATTTATAATGAGCATAATTTTTCTCAAAAAGAATTTTATTGCACGATTTGCATGCTGTGTATATTTCTGAACTGCTGGCGTAAGTTAAATGTATCATACATTCATAAGGCTAATTAAATATATAAAAAATAATCCCAATTATTTTTATCGACATGCCATATTTTTATATTCACTTTATACAGCATTGAACAGTTTGTAGAGTTAAATTAAAATAATAATTGAAATATAGTAAATAATAATTATATTAATGTTAACTAGTAAATAATTATAAATGTTAATGTTAACTAGTAAATAATTTACTAGTTTTATGACGGAATATTTGAAGGAATCGTGGCAATCTGCATACAGACATTTAAACTTGTCTCTTATACTATACTTTGAATCATCAGGTTCCTCTTCCTCGGATTCCACAGACTCTTCTTCCGGCATATTATCAATATCATTTCTACTAAACGTTCCGTTTTTATCACAGAAAAAGGATATTTGATATTCTGAGGTCAGCACGTAAAAATAAATAGGACACGTGTTCGAATGTTTTCCAAGAATGCTCTTTGAATCTGTTTAAATTTTTTTGGATTGAATACTAATTGATATTGTATTAGTGCATTTAAATATTTTCAAATAAATAATAAAATTGTCAACCATTGTTTGAGATATCTTCCTGTTCAAATGTCTCCAGGTTTTGTTTTCTAAATGTGAATGAAACTTTTTTCACGCAATCAGATTTCATAATTAATTCGCAATATAAATAATTTTTATTTTCTGATTCCTTCTTAAAATAAATCAAATTTGAGTATCCGAATTTGGAAATGTTAAATGGGTCTGATATATCAATTTCTATTTCATGTCTAATTTTAAAATCTGATGATATTTCCTAATTAGAAATTAAAACATTTAAAACAATTTAGAATTTAACATCAACTATTTATGGTAATTAATCAAGTTATTAATTAAAGTATAGAGACAATTTTTTAATTTTATGATTTTCCTTATTTGCATGAAAATAAATTAAGTCACATACCAGATCGGGAATTTGAAACCACCGAACTGGTCCAATTTGTGAAGAGCAGTTTAGACCAATTGATTTATTACCTATTTTAATTTCACTAACTGACAAGATATTTGAGTTAATACATTTGGTGTGAGTAGTAATAGAAAAGGAATTTGAGTTGATAAACATCGATTCACAAAATCCGAAAATAATAAAAACTAAAAACGATTTTTTAACCATCTCGAAGATTAAAAATCCAAACTACTGATATTATAATATATTCAAGATTAAATGGTACATATCTATATCATTATTTTTACTTTAACGTCTAGCACTCAACATCAAACCAAGGGTAAAATTGAATTCGGTATTATATAATTTACAATCAATATAGTTTAAGGAAAAACTCGCTAATCAAAAACGAAAAGTTTGTCGTGAAGGAAAAAAAATTATTGCTTTATCGTTAATTTATAATATCAATATATCACTTCCGTGATAAATTAAAACAAGAATACTCTGCTAAATAAATGAGTTTCATATAAAATATGATAATTTTAAGTTATATACAATGCATACCGTTATCATCAAAAGCTCTCGTTTTATTTCATAAAGCAACTGTTGAAAATAAACTGTGTATGGATTTAGTGTATTAAGAAAGCAAGCAGACACTTTTTATTACAAGCATTACATAGATATTTAAGGCAGTAATAATCAAGATCAAGTAATTTTACATTAAATCATGAATTTCGACTGATTAGGAATTAGATTGATAAAATTGTCCTGTTCCGTTCCCATATGCGCCTCCATACTGTTGAGAATATCCAGATTGTTGAGGATAACTCTGTGACCCGGTATTTGTTTGTGACCAATATGGAGAAAGTGTTTGCCCATAATTGGGACTTCTCTGCTGGTTTCGACCCCCTGACCCATTGACATTGATATTTCCCATTTGGAAGTTCATAGCATTCATGCAATTGTTCCGATGAGCCAATTGTTCCTGTTCTTCCTTAGAAAGCTTTTGTGGAACGACGGCGAGTCTGGGAGGGATCATGTAATAAATAAAAGGCATTCGCCCATGGTCAACCGCATAGGTCAACATGTCCGGATCATCAGGTTCAATAGTCATGCAAACTTCACATGCACAATCGTCATTAGGTTTAAATTTGAAATTAAACCCGGGATTCTTCTTGAAAACATCTTCCCCAGTCGAGAGTTGTTCTTCTTCCGAGTCATCCGAATCGTCCGAACAAACTGGATCACATGGACAAACAATTTGAAGAGCCACAGGAATACATTGATCAGATCCGACCGACCCATCACTTTCTCTTGATCCACCTCCACCATGACGACCACCTCCGCCGCCACCTCCGCCACCATGGCCGCCGCAACCTTTTCCTGTTCTTTCTCTGCCTCCATGAGGTCCACCGTGGTGACCGCTATCTTCTTCTTCACTATCGTCATCTCTCCTTTTTCGACTCCTTCCCGGTCCATGTCTTTTCTTATCGCCCTCTCCTTTCTTTTTTCTTTTATGATGATGATGTTTACTTCCTTCTTTGTCTGGAGTTTTGTGATGGTGTTTGTGGTGCTTATCTCCAGGTTTCTTCCCTTTGTCTGGGGTTTTTGAGGTTCTTTCTCTTGTGTCGTTATCCTTGGTTTTATCCCAGTAGAAATATTCAAAATTGGAAATGCTGTCGAATCTCTTTGGATTGTTGCCCTCGGGGTCTTTAACATGATTAGATAAATTAAACTTCAATTAAATATATCAATTTTTAACATTTAATGTTAATGCATTTTAATTAATAAATTCAATAGTTGATATTTTTCAATTCAATGAAGAGATTTTTTAAATACTGACCTCTTTGACCAATGTCTGGAACAGCAAAAGCTGGTTCGATTTCATCAGCAGTTCGGTCATTCAAAGTGACAATTGCAACTTTGTCAGCTTGACGAAGGAAAGGCATTGAAGGAGGAAGTCGAGCAAGCATATTTAAGTCTTCGACATTCCGAAATGAATATTGGAAATTGGGCGCTTCATCGTTCTCATAATTTTCGTTAATTTCTTCAGCAAGAACCGTATTCAATATCTCTTTGCTCTTTAGCATCGGATAATCATCTTCAATCTCAGCCCGGAGTCTGGTCTAGATAATTTAATTATGAATCAACCCACTTGAAATTTAATTTGCCAATCATTAATTGAAAAATACTTTAGTTATTAAATTCTAAATGGATATTTCATGAAATTGACAAAATTACAATTGTAATTTTATTGGTGGGGGCTTGATCTCCATTTGCTAAATAAGTCCAAGAGAGAGCTTCGTCTTCTTTTGTCCTGAGCTCCTCCAGTCGTTTGTATTCTTGGTTGTGCCATTCTTCGAGAGTGTCAGGAAGGCTGAAAATACCGCGTTTGAATTCGCGGATTCCTTCAAGTTGCTTCTTAACGTCTTTTGCTGTCATTCCAAATTCTGTCAATTTTTCTTCCTTCTTCTCCCCCTCGTGGTGTCCATGCTTATGATGGCCGTGACCATGATAGGGCATCTTTCAGAACAATCTATGTATAAATTAGTGAAATTTTGATTAATTTCCCATATACATACTTAATTTAGTAACTAATGGTAAATTGCTTTGAATTCAAAATCGATCGCTCATTGACATTACAAATTTACAAACTAATGAATGGCATTCTGTAATACATCTTTAACTTTTTTTAATCATTATGTCAAAATGTAGCTTGTCATTTCAAGTAGGCTAATATTAAAAATTAAAATGATTAAAGACATGTGACATGTGCTTAACTTAAGAAGTGTTGATTAATTTTTTATCTAACTTTAAATAAGAGTATTCACATGTACAAGTGAATTTAATATTATAGAATAAAGTTATGCATAAAGTTTGCATACAAATTATCCGTAAATCTTACTATAAAAACTTGATGAATATTTGAATTATTTCAATTTTTATGGGATTCAATGCAAGTTATATACCTACCTAAGTATGCAGATGTATCAGCATCAGCCTATCAGCAGATAGTATGGATGGGCCTATATTTATAAACATTTTTGTAGGGTTTATTCCAGACGCCTCGAGTGACCTTAAAGTGTCAGTTGCTAATGTTCGGTGCATTAAGATATGTTCTTTTGTCTTTTAATTCTGTCTAATTGTATCTACTTGACACTCACATGTAAAGACTAGCAATGCATCAAAAATTAAAAACCCAAAGATGAATATCTAAATAATACAATATACCTATGTAGTATATAGTACAGCAAGTATACTATACAGCATGGTCCCATAAAAGCTATTGGTAAGCCGTTACATAGCATGAAAGCATGGCATGATAGGTATCATACATTATTTATAATTGCATCAATTGTGTGTTTCGTCGTGTCTGTTCAGTAACTGTAGTTTCCAGCAACTTTTCTCTATTTAATCAATAAGTCTGAATGTAAATAGAGGTTGACATGTTCTAAAAGTTAGCTAAATTGACAAGGGTTTGAATGGTAAATAAAAGGCTTTCACCTTCACGGTTTGAGGAATGTCAATTTGGATCGAAGGAAGTTTCTTCTCAATTTCCAACCAAGGGGATTTGATGACGTCGTGGTCAGACGGATCTTCTTCTGGGTTCTTCTATCACGAATTTAGCTTAATTGAACGTTGGGTTACATCGACCGTCGGCGGCCTTGAAGAAACACAAAGAATTTTGCCTCGACCAATTTGCTTATGAAAATTATTCACATGTGTTTCTTTCTTTTTTCACAAGTGTGAATATGTTTGGGAGTATTTTGTTGCCGTGCCCATCTTATGACCTCATCGCTTAAAGGGCAAAAGGAAGTTTATATCAAAGAGAAACATTTGAAACTGATACAGCAAATTAAGGAAAATCATGTGCTGGAAGATGTAAGTACTTTATATAATGAATACCTAGAGTACATGTATGGTATTTGGTTAAGGTTTAATTTTGCAATCGTTGCATTAATTGCTAAAATAAACACTGTCACTTGATCTATTTTAAATCAACAAATCATTTAATCTCGTCTTAATTTTGAGTTCAGTATTGAGTTCAACTCAACAATAAATGAATTTGTTGATATGATTCATTCCATGTATGTGCATTATGCAATTTAATTCTAATAAGTAACATTACATTTGACTTCAAGTTGAAAAATCAGAATTTTAAGTTGACACTAGCAAATACTTATTTTACACTTTTGCATAACATGCAGAGTATATTAATATTGTGCTTTTACTTATATGATATTGATATTAATTAAGATTTAATACTCGCTCTAATCTACTTATACTTGCTGTTCTCAACATATTTAAATATGTAAAATTCAATGCTTATAAATTATCAGATGTTGTTTATAGCAAAGTTGCATTCACATTAATTTATATAGAGTACATAAGCAGTCAGTCAGCAAGATGCTCAAATAAATGCTTATTGTCCCTTACTTAGCCTATGTACCTATCAGTACAATACATATATTTGTAAAATAATATACAAATACTGCATCGAGACAAGTTGAGCAAAAAGGTTGGATTTGCTATTTTCTACATGCATTATAGATACTATGTACTTGTATTTATGTATACCAGAGAGTGTACTCAACATATAGCAATGATGGTAAATCAGCTTAGCTTTATGTGAAGATATAGGGGGATTATTGTCTTTTGGTTTGTTGGGTTTTGAAGGAGCATGCGGCCGTTGTAAAAAGGGATATTTTGGAAGAGGAGCCTCAGGGAACCACGGAGTCCACCGGACAAACTGATCTGTTGGGTTTATTAGTTCAAAAATTTCATTGAAATTCGGTTTAGTTGGGTTCAATTAAATTTAGCTAATGGCGGGTCGGAGGTCAGAAGGATCTTGTAATTCTGGAAGTCTGAGAAGGTCAGGTTCATTTCTTTGTTTAATATATTTAATATTATTATATCTATTTAACGCCGGAAAAATTGTTTAAAAGTTTTTAAGTTATATCTCAATTATTTTAAATTATGCACATTATTTAAGCTTCTCAAAAATGTAATTTACACCACGCTGAAATTAATAATGTTCTTTAAAGTTTTACCATTGTAAACAATTTAGTATTTTACCTAATTTATTATTATATTCTTTGATATAGTTTTTAAAAATATAATATAAAAATATTAACTATGTAATATAAAGCCTAATTTTAATGAGAAAAATGAACGATTGTTCAAATTTCGTAAAAGACCAATTTATCAATCATAAATACACAAAGGCAATGTTTAAAGTAATACTAGATATTTTAAAAAATTCACTAACTAATATTGTTAGACAGACAAATGCTTAGGTAGTATAGTATAGTATCCCAAGTTAAAAACATAGTTATTATTAATAAATCCATTTAAAAGTAATTTAATTATATAAAATTAAATCAAATAAACTAACGATAAATATTGAAATAACAAAACTACAGTTATGAATATTTAAATAAATGGATTTTATTTGGTTATGTTTGGTCATGAAAATGAGCAAATTTAACATTGGGTGATTATTTCTATATTTTTTCAGAGGTACTTTAAGGCTCGTAGCTGAAGCTCGTCCTCATGGCAAATTGCAAGTCCTTTTAGTTCAAGCTCGTGAAGCTCAAGCAGCCGCCGCGGCTTCGGCCGCTGCTCAACTTTCCCTCTTTACCGACTTGGCCAATTGGGCAGCAGGAGAAAATCGCGGTCTCGCCGACGTGGCGGCCGCCACACTTGAACTCACAACTCTTCATTATGAAGCTCATTTGGCCTTGTCAGACGCCCTTAGAACTCTCCGAAAAGAATTGTCCCTTGTCCTTGAAGGAGAACGAAGGGCGGATGAGGCCCAGAAACGACTCCAGAATGCGGAAGGGAAAAGACTTAGATCTCGACGGTCACTACTCAAAGCACAGAAAAAGGTTCAAGAAAGACCGCAAACTGCTGTTGGAGGTCAAACGCCAGAATTCAATACTTTGCAAACTCAATTGGCTGAAGCAGAACGCGGAGCTGAGAGAGCTCATCAAGAAGGTTAAAATTATATTTAAGCAAATATTCTTATTTTTATAATTTTTAATTAACAAATGCATAAGTTATATTGTTAATTGTTAATTTCAGCATGTGATGTGAGCCGAGAACAAGAAGAAGTCAAATTACTCATATTAAAAGGCGCCTTAAAGAAATTTTCTGAAGCTCAATTGAATTTGGCAATGAAATCGAAAGTGATTTTTGAAGCTGGTCGAAATGTTGCTTCTGAAATTCCGGATCCGCCACCGCCTTCGGACCAATTAGCTTCAATTCGCTATCTTGGATTTGAAAGAACGAAAGAGGAAGTGGAAAGAGCCAAGAGAGAACTCACTGGTCAAATTCAAGCCCCTTTGTCTCCCACGGCCCCAAATGAACCTCCGCCTCCATATAACACGTCATTTTGCAGGTAAAATCAAACATTGCATGAAAAATATAACAGTATTTTAATATAACAATAATCAAATATTGATTATAAATTATAATATAAATGTATAATTTGCAGAAGCTCAAGTTGTTGTTTGGGGTCTCCGGGTCCTTCGTCGCCCGGGATTGGAACTGCATTCCTCTCACGTCATTCTTCTGCCGTCTCTCCTTCGCGATATTGAATAAAAAATTAATTAGAGTTAACTTGAATGGCTATGTAACGTTATTATGATATTAAGTATTTAAAACACCCAGATATTATACAGAGTATAGATTGTGAAATTTACCCTATACCTATTTTACCCTATATGTAAATGAATTCAATTCATTATAATAATGTTTTATATTGTATCAACTAAATTTTATAAATAGTAGTACGATTATTTATCTCTTATGTGCAATATTTATGTAAATTACAACAATCACACGAGAAGAAAATAAAGTCCATATTATATTCATAAATTAATACTAAATGCTTTTCCCATTTAAAATTACAAGTTGCCACAATATTCTAAATGTAAGTTTACCTTTTACCTCAATAATTTACATTAGAAATACGATATTTAACGACTCTGCTCCTCACGTTTTAAATGAACAAAAAACTTAAAACATCCTTATATCTCAATTTTAAATTATAAGAGTATGAAAATTATAAGAATTCAGAATATTGCTGATTACCAATTGCCAATTGCTAATTATGTATTATTATTATTAGATATTGTATGAGTATGCCAAAATGATATTCATATAACCCAATTATCTAAAGAGGTTCAATTAAGAATCCTTTATTCACCAAGATTCATGACCTCACTCATGACAACAGTGAAAAGAATAACGAACCTCGCACTCACGCTAAACTCTGATGAAGGGAAATACGAAAAGGGCTGAATCATTTTTATTCTTCTTTCTTCTTACCCCACACAACATTTTCACTCTTTTCTCTTTCATTTACAAATTGATTGTCTAATTTTCATTTATTTAATACTCATAGAATTGACTCGTCCCTTGATTAAGCAAGTATTTATTCATACTTTTGAACATCATTAAAGATTTTTCTTAACTTTAAATTAACAATTAATTTTTAATGCTTTTCATTTGCTTACACACATCTTTGAAAATTATGAATTATTCTCTCGCTCTTATTTATTAATTTCTAACTTATCCAATATTCTATTTAATTAAAGTCATGACTGACATCCTGAAGAGAGGAGAACCTGAAAAGTTTGCGACTGACGAAACAACCAAAGATGTTGAGAAGAAAGATGATCTCAACGACGAGGACAAACTTCTTCAGGTTTCAACAATTAACCATTTTAATACTTTATTAATTTGCTTGACGAATGTTAATCACCTTAATTATCGTTAAATCATTGTTAACTAATTGTGTAATTATCTAGGAGGAGCTTGACATGCTTGTCGAACGTCTCATGGAGCCGAAAGAGGAACTTTATGAACCTTCGCTTGAATCTCTCCGGACTCTTATCAAAGCCTCCACGAACTCCATGACTTCCGTTCCGAAGCCTCTGAAGTTCCTTCGAAAGCACTTCCAAGTCCTTAAGGATATTTATGAGAAGATGCTGGTGGAGAAGACAAAGCGGTTTTGTGCTGACATCATCTCGGTTCTTGGAATGACAATGAGCGAAGGGCGGGAGACGTTGAAGTTTCGGCTTCTTGGCCTCCAAAATGACGTTGGTGAATGGGGACATGAATATGTCAGACATCTTGCCGGAGAAATTGCCATTGATTGGTAATTAATAAATTAATTCTTTAATCTTCTATCTTTTGTAATTATCATTACGATAGTTTACCATTACCATTAAATTAAGTATTACAAATAATATTTGATTTAATAACGAGTTTCAATTTGACTTTAAATATAGAATAACAATATTTTTGTTTCAGGTGGGAGATCAAAGATGAAGAAGTGACCAAGAAAGTCCAAATGTTGGAATTGTCCAAAGGAATCGTCGCTTACAACTTGGAGCATAATGCCGTTGCTGAGGCCTGTGATCTTGCTATGGAACTTGAGCACATGGACATTCTTGAGATTGCCGTGGTGGAAGACAATCATTTCCGTGTTGCGCCTTACTTGCTCTCTTGTGTCCCCTTCGTCCCTTATCCGGAGAATCATAAGCTCCTGACAGCATCTCTCAATTTGTACCTGAAGTTTCAAAAATGGCCCGAATCTCTCAGGATTGCTCTCCAACTCAACAACCCTTTGTTAGTTGCACAAATTGTCAAGGAATGTCCTGACAATTCAATTAAGAAACAACTTGCTTTCATCATTGCCCGTCAACAGGTACATCAATAATACCTAACATAAAACACTTAAAGTTAGCTTATACACACTAAAATATTTCCATTACTTTATTCTTCTTACTCTTAATTAAGATATCGTTACCAATTTTAAATTAGTAATATGTTAATTAAAAATATTTTATTTATTGTTAGGCTCATTGCGATATCGTCTTGGCTGATCCAAATGACGATGATGCTACAAAGCAAGCAAAGAAACTTTTGCTCGCAGAAATCACTGACATCAAGACAAACTCCCTGCTCAATACCAACTTCATGGCTCTTGCCAGAGAATTGGACATTTTAACTCCAAAGCACCCTGATGATGTGTTCAAGACTTATTTGGGTAATATAACAAAGACAATTTTAAGCAATTGACATTTATTTATTTAATAAACTACAATAATATATTTATCTATAAACGCTTATTTTATATTGTTTTATGTAGAGGATGGAAAAGCGAATTTTACCCAAGTCGACTCTGCTAAACAAAATCTTGCTTCATCCTTCGTCACAGGTTTTGTCAATGCGGGATTCGGAAAAGACAAATTGCTCACAGAGGAGGGAAGCAATTGGCTTTTTAAGAACAAAGACCACGGAAAGATTTCATCCACTGCTGCACTTGGCTTAATCCTTCTTTGGGACGTTGATGGCGGATTGAGTCAAATTGACAAATATTTTTATTCGACTGATGAGAACATTAAAGCCGGGACTTTGCTCGCTATTGGAATTGTCAACACGGGAGTTCGAAATGAATGCGATCCCGCCTTGGCCCTTCTCTCTGACTACATTTCTCACAACAGTGCGACCATGAAGATCGGAGCAATTTTAGGCTTAGGCCTTGCATATGCTGGGACGAATCGTGGAGATATCCTGGAATTGATTTCTTCAATTGTTCTTACATCAACTTCCGTTGAATTGATTGGACTTGCTTGTTTGGCCTCTGGACTTATTGCCGTGGGAAGTGCCAATGGCGAAGTGACTTCCAATTTGATGCAATGTTTGATGGAAAGAACCGTCGAGGAACTGAAGGACTCATACGCCATTTACATCTCTCTTGGTCTTGCACTCAACTTCTTGGGGAAACAAGAAGCAGCCGAGACGATTTTTGCAGCTTTGGAAATAATTCCAGAACCGTTCCAGTCATTCTCAATCACATTGGTCGAAGCTTGTGCTTATGCTGGAACTGGGAATGTTTTGAAGATCCAAAAGTTTCTTCATATTTGTTCATCCCACTTTGAGGATGAAGAAAAACAGAAGATGGCCAGACTTCAGCAAACAGCAGCAGCAATTGGACTCGGCTTGATCGCTATGGGGGAAGACATTGGGATTGACATGGCTTTTCGTTCTTTGAATCATCTGATGAGATATGGCGAACCGGCCGTGAGAAAAGGAGTTCCGTTGGCTTTGGCTCTCTTGTCGGTGTCAAACCCGAGATTGGTCGTGTTGGACACGTTGAGTAAGTTTAGCCATGATTTGGACGAAGAAGTGGCACTCAATTCGATCTTCTGTATGGGGATTGTGGCGGCTGGGACCAACAATGCCCGGGTGGCTGTGATATTGAGAGGATTGGCAACTTACCATGCTCGGAAGCCAAATCAACTCTTTTTGGTGCGGATTGCTCAGGGGCTGGTCCATATGGGGAAAGGGACTCTTGGACTCAGTCCGTTTAACTCTGACAGGCGGGAAAATTATTATTATTTTATTTTAAATTTAATCTTAATGAACATAAATTGAATTTAATTAATTCACTAAATTGAATTTTTGATTATTTTGAATCTTTTTGTTATATTTAGAGCTCTTCTTTGTCCTGTGGCTGTTGCTGGTCTTTTGGGAACTTTGTTTTCATTCTTGGATGTGAAAGGGATGATCATTGGCAAGGGCCATTACTTGCTTTATTGTCTTGCTACTGCAATGAGTCCGAGAATGCTGGCGACGTTTGATGAAGATTTGAAGCCGTTGGCTGTTCCAGTTCGAGTCGGCCAAGCTCTTGACATTGTTGGTGTGGCTGGAAAACCGAAATCCATCACAGGATTCCAAACCTACACAACTCCGGTTCTTTTGGGTCATGGAGAAAGGGCTGAATTGGCCACGGAGGAATACTTACCATTGTCTCCCATTCTCGAGGGATTTGTCATTCTCCGAAAAATTAAAAATCCTTTGTAATTTCAATTTTGAAACGACTGATATGTTAATGGGATATGTATTAATAATAAATGAACTATTTAATATTAAAGCAATGTATTAAACCATGTACAGCTATTATTGTTTATTTATTTAATTATATTGTATTACTTATTATATTATTATAAAGAGAAAAACCTGAATAAAAGCCATTTACAAATTTATTTAAGCATATCGTTACTAATGTCAAGTGCATGAAAAGTAAGAATACATAAGTAAGGAAATTATACAATGGTAATTTAAACATTCTCGTATTTGGAATGCGTAAAAGGACATAGATGGTAAAAATAGAAAGGTAATGGATAATTACAATTACACATATCACATATATATTATATGATAGTAATTGAACGTTCACAATAAGAGCAAGTGTGAGATGTGAGTTGACAATGGCATTCAATTTGTGATTCACTTTAGAGTTTATGATCTCAACAGCTTCACAATTTCCCATTTTGCCATTTATTTAACAATTCTGGTTCTGGCACAGAGAAGAAATCGAACAGATAAAAATGTGAATTGCAGGTTTTCTCTTTGCTTTAATACGATTATTCGATCAACGACGGTCAGAAGTCATTTCGCATTGTCATTAAATTGACTTTCGCAAATGATGAGGAAGGGAACAACGAAGAAGAAATGCATCTCACTTGAGCAGAAACATTTTCAAGGATTCCAACTTGCAATCAACTCGCATGTAATGTCCATTGGCTAAAGCATTTTATTGATCTTAAATAATTTAAATTGAATAAATTACTCATTCTTTTAACATCATGTATGATGTATGATTAATGAACTTTAAGCTTTCATATTTCCCTACCTGTTTGCATTGCTTGTAATTACTATCATTTATTATGATAAATTAGAGATGGATAACTTAACTATGCAAGACATTTAACCTTTCAACCTGATAAATAATATATATAATACATTCCGATCTCTGCAACATGCACTATTAAATGTTAAAATTAATGTAAAATGAATTGCAAACTGCCAATATCATTATTCAATTTGTACCATAATATATCTAAATAGGTATTATATTTAAACTTACATCTAAAATAATGCATGTTCGGTAAGTATGTATCTGTATGTAGGTAAGTGTGTATTCAAGTATAAATATTTGTAGGAGAGACAAAAATATCATTACAATATTCTGAACCCCCTTTCCATACAAATTATGCTATTAGTAGTTACATTATAAATACTTAAATTTAAAATTATTGTATTGTTTGTGCTTAAACGGGTTTTTGGTAAAAATATACAAGCTTTGGCACTTCGCCCTTATTTTATGAGCTCGCCTTAAAATTGATGATATGGACGTCTATTATGTTTGTTAGATTCCTTTATTTGAATATTTTTCTGACCTTCACAAGATCCCTTGACAAGTCTTTTCATTTGCATCCCAATCAAAAACTAATGGTAAATGTAAGATATATTATAATAGAAATAGTTGAGGGGAAGATGCCACCCTTATCATTGGCACGTATTGAAAAACTGAAAGCCGACCTTACAATTACAACATTCAATTTTTCAAATACCATTCGACCCTACAATACATTTTTATGCTCTCGGTGTCATCAAAAAACCGTCAAACTTAAAGTTCCCCATTTTTACGCGTACATAATATTGTAAGAGGTTAGGTAAATACGTGTATTAACTGCTGATATGCTGAATGTCAGTGCTGATACATGTCTTTGCATATTTAATTAATGAAAATTCACTTTATAGCGTCCCCAATGTTCTCCTTAATTATTCAAAGTCTATATCTGGAATGATGAGGTGAATTAAGTGGGAGATGGATTTCATATAAATACCCATCTTTTGGCCTCAATTGAACACAAACATCTTTTCATTGTTATTCAAAACAACGAATATATCCTAACCACTAAGTATGATTAAATTAAAGATTTTGACTATAATAATAAAATTTTAAATCCTTAACTTTAATTTTGATTACAGAAACATGAAGTGTTTTGTCCTTTTGTTGGTAACTATCACCGGAGCTCTCGGAGGCAATATAGCATTTTCTGACTTTGGAAGCAGCGGGAGCTTTGGCAGCAGTTCGGTCGTCGTAGCCAACCGAGCAGCTCCAATTACAACTTATTCTGCCCCGGTCACAACAATATTCCGATCAGCACCTGTCCAAACTTTCCATTCGGCCCCAACAACCATAATCCGATCTGCCCCGGTACAAACTTTCCATTCAGCACCAACAACTATTATCCGATCTGCCCCGGTTCAAACTTTCCATGCTGCTCCAACAACCATCGTCCGCTCTGCTCCAGTCCAAACCTTCCATTCAGCCCCAACAACCATCGTCCGATCTGCTCCAGTTCAAACTTACTCTGCACCGGTTGTGACTTATTCGCAACCGCAAGTGACCTACAGGGCTTCTCCAGTTTATTATTCAGCTCCACAACAACAAGTTGTCAGGACCATCCAAAGCGCTCCAGTAACTTACGTTCGATCCCAGCCAATCCAAACATTCAGCGCTCCAATAACAACTTACACTTCTGGTATTTCATCTTCAGTGGGAAGCGGTTGGACTTCATTTTAATTTTCTTAATACCTGTATTTATCGGTTTAAAAGCTCAAACTCAACTTGTAAAATTATTACAATTTTTCAAAAATTAAAATTAGTATAATATAAATAAAAACTATTGCATACCTTAAGTTATATTTTTTTAACTACTCGTATAAATGCATAGTGCACAATTTATTTAGGTATGTGCAATGTATAGGCATATCCTGGAGTTTCGTGGGAGTTTCCAGGTAAAAAGCATATATACCTTGTGAATAAAATGAATCATGCAATAGGAAATAATGAAATAAATTACAATTAATTATGTCAACTGTCAACTATTGAGTTTTGGGTTACATCAAATGAGTGACAAACTCGAAAGATTCATCGATTAAATTCATTTACCACACTTTCCAATCTCATTAGTCAGAATCTTTGATTCAATAACATAATTCGACGTAGGTAGGTTAAAATCCCCCGCCCTGTAATTTCCAAGTAGTGAAACGTAGAAAAAGAACAAAGAAACACGAATAAGAACATTTGAATCTCTTCTGACCAAATTCCGTTCAAGAGAAATGCAATAAATTCTCAATTACGTCTTAAGTTTTTAACTTACGGGTTACATTACGTAAACGCGTATGAATAAAAGAAAGTGTAAAATCGCATCGCCTCTTTTCCAATTACTACACTAATTGGAAGCTCCGACTTGCTATGTGAAAAAAACCAGGTGAATGAGATCTTATGAACCTTGCATGCAACACAAAGAATTTTTTCCCCTCTCGCTTCTTGGGAAGATTAAGTTTTCTTGTTTTGTATATTTATATGAGAAAAGGAGTCGTTTGATGATTTCGTGAAGAAATTGTAAAAGTTAAGTCATCATTTGTCATCATTTAATCTAAACTCATAAACCAAAGTAATGAAAACACACCAACAATATTTAAATTACCGTAATATACTTATACATAAATACATAACTTACAAATTCAAGCACTTAACATAAGTACAAATATGTACTATACCTATACGTACTAACTATCAGTGTATCTTGATAATTATATAAGTATTCCTATACATTTTTGTGATATGCCGTACAGGTTTAAGTTCTAATATGTAAAAGTATGTAATATATACCTACGTACTTACGTCGTACGTACTTAAATTCAGCAATCATTAATTCTCATAAAATAAATCTAATTGATACGTGCATAATTGTTACATGTGTCTTATACGTAAGATTAAGATACGTTGTATTTAAAAATTGAAATCACAATTAATTTTGTATTTTAATTAAATAATGATATTTGAGATAATAATGTTCAAAAATTATGTACTTCCTTGATATTTCATAATTAAACTACCGATAAATCATTCGAACCACGGGAATTCTGAAAAACCCCAACTGACCTGCCTTATAGAGAGAGAAAGCGGATAAGAAAATGCCGTGTAGGAGTTTTAAGCAGTTAAAGGTCTATCTACGTATGTACCGTAATTATAATTATGTACATTTTTTATGGCAAGACACCTGATATTACAAATATTAGATATTCGCTACTTTCATTATACAATAATATCCAACAATCTCTCTCAACAATTATATAACTCACGATTAGTTAAACACAAGATTTTTTAAAAATTGTACGTATAATATGAATTTGAACTTATAAATCATAAAAATATTTTAAGCGTTCATTATGTTTTATATGGTAATATGTGAATATCTGTACATTATGAACGTGTAAAGAATTAACGAATCGGTTTCTGTATTCAATGGAGCACATTAATTATGAATTGTGATTGTGATGCTTAAGAATTAATTCGATAATTTGATATATTTATGACAATTAACAATATAATCGAAAGGGCATTATAATGTTCAAAGCTGATGCACGTCGTTTATGCACAATTAAATGTGCAAAATTCCGCTCGATCTTTATGACATTGCCTTTCTAATCTCTCTGTGTCATTACGTGTGAACTTTGGATGGTTCGTTTGCAGAGAGGAAGTTGGGATGTGAAACGTTATCGGAATATCTGAGCAGCTCACGGAATCTCGCTCTGCCATCAAATGAATTGGAAATGAATTTCTCTCTCTTGACTTCCCCAACCACGCGAATCTCGTTCACCTACAACAATCTCCTCACTTTTGAGCAACAATGATGAGGAATCCCTAACTATTACCTGACTACCCCACATACACCCGATAGCTATTTTCTCCAAGTATAGCTTAAATGGGTTTGTTGTGATAAGGCAATCACGTTCCTTTTCATTCGGACTCATTCAGTTTCCCTTCATTGGTCGGCCGACTCCCTTTCTTGACTTTCAAGTCCTCATGTCAAGACACAATATTTAATTCAGTGCCATTAAAAATTTTAATTAATAATGGGCTTTTACTCCAGAATAATTTTTTATACTTTTTCTGGTAAGTTTTTTCCTCCTTTAAAATAAGATAACATTATATCATAATTAACAAAAATTTAATTACCCAATTATATAAGATACAATTGGATTTTAGTGAGATTTATTTTTATTTTTTTAATATTAGATATTAATTTGGTTTTTTATTACAAACAATTGCTAATATTTACTATTAAAACTTTAAATAATAAATATAATAATTAATGTAATTAATTAGTGCATGTGTGTTAGTTATTAAAACATCGTGATATACCTACATTATGAATAATAGTCATTGAATTACAATTTTACATACAAAGTGAATTATTGTTCAGTTGGTTTGTTCAGTTTAATTGATATTTAAGTGTTGAGGTCAAATGGAGAATTAATTGCAATTTTTTATAATTTTTACAGCAATATTCATTTTCTTGAATGTAATGAAAAGTGAAGGAGCGGCTATTGACGTCACTGTCGGCTACGGCGATCAGCCTGACAAAGACAAACGATCAATTAACTTTCATAATAATTATCACGGTAATGCAAGAGGTGAGTGCAATTTCTAATCACTGCATATACAAAATGCGCAATATTGTAATATATCATAATGATAGCCAGGTATGATTTAATAAAAACTGTTTCTTCAAACATTTTTTTCTTTTTGAAATACATAATATTTGTCTTTCATTTACGAGTAAAGTAAGGGAGGCGAGAAATACATTATAAATGTAGTAGATACTTAGGATAGATGCCTATATGAGTTAAAGTATTACATATTTTATTTATGAATATTATAACAACAGTTTATATTAACTTTATTAACTCTTCGAACAGTTATGTAAAGCATGTAGAAAATTATGGCCAGCCAAAGTATTGATACAGTGAGTGAATGTTTTAATCTTTTTTAAAAGTTAGGGAAATTAAAAACACTGAAGGAACTTTTTGTGATAACATTTTCTTCAACTAAAAATTACTAAAATTGCCCAATTTTAAAATTATTGCAGGTAATGGAACAGTTAATTCTGGACTAATAAATTCAATTGTGAGCCGTTTAACTCCGAAACTTTCTACAATGCAAAACGCCGAAGGATCGGATGTGCTTGTTGGGAACAACGGAATTCCAGTAATTGGAAGCAACGGAGCCGGGGAATCTTCATATCTTTCAGCTCCAACCTTCACCATGTGTTTCTTTTGTAGTCAAAACATTGTCAATAAATTGTACCAGAGAAGTAATTCAACCGAGAAGTCGACGGGACTCGAGGATAGAATCCAAAATAAAGGAAAATTTGCATTACTTCAACCCCAAACGAAAACGAGGATTAAGAAATTGCTTGTTGATGGAACGAGAACATTTTCAGAACTTCTGCGACGATCTTTCATTGAAACTCCAACAGTGGAACTTGTGGAAAATCAACTAGCCAATTGAAAATTGTAAAAAGTTTTATTTAATAAAAACAAGTATTATTTTTCTATATAAGTTTTATGTACTTTATTTGTAGTTAATGAATTATTTTATACCTACCTATTACCTATGTATATTTACTCTACTCATTGACATTGACATTAGCCCCAGAGCTCGTATTTGTATTCAATAGAATAGGTTTTATTTTAACACAGTTTTTACTTATTGCTATCAAATATAATAATAACCTATAGTTTATGTATTCATTGTTTATTGCGATCCCTGTATATGTAATATGTATTGAAAACTTTTCTATTACCTATTTATTAATATATTGGTAGTTCAGCGCATTTATTTTTTACTTTCGCATACAGTATACCTACCATACCTAAATATTACATATGAATCAAATGATGCCTGCTGCTGTTAACTTGACAAATTGAGTGAGTTTAATTGATGTTGCTACGTTTCTGCGAGAGCCAATACAAGTCAAAGTGTTCAAATTACAAATACGACGTTACTGATATTAATAGACGCGCCTGTTAACATTAATGGACGACCCAGATGTCTTAACTCTCAAATGAAAGAAAAAAGTAAAAGGACTATTTATACTTTAGATTCACTCAACACTTTCATCTCAAACTTGGTTGCTAACAGTGTAAAACAGTACTGATTTGAATTCTTTACATTTCTCAATAATCTGAAATAATACCACAAGACCACAAAGCACAAGGTAATATTTAAATCGATGAATCAATTATAAACATTTGTTGTACAGATTAAAAACTTAATTTTTTGAAAAAGAGTAAAATGCTGAAATCTGTCCAAACCACAATATTTTTTGGACTCATTGTCAATTTCCTCGCATTTACCAATACTCATCGCCAGTAAGTGTATACTATCTCAATGGCATACTCATTACTCATTATGATCTCTTTTAAACACAAAATTGAGAATAACATAATTTTAAAAAATAAACATACCTAAAAATCTGTAAATACTTTTATATCTTTTCTTTGGCATCTTATTTTGTATATGAATTTAGGGCAGAAGCTATAACGAGACAACAAAAAGGTAAACAGATTCTGGATCGATTATTTGAAGATTACGAAAAAGATGTGCGGCCTTCTGGAGCAAACGAAACAGGTTAATTAATACAATTAATTAATATACAAATTAATATTTTTGGAGTGCCTCATAATTGTACTCCAAAATAATTTTATAAATTATTTTAAATAATATTAAAGACTTTTTAAGTATGTGTTTTATATGTTTTATAATGTATAAGGTCCAGTCGATGTCGCGGTTAACATGTTTGTTCGTTCTATCAGCAAATTTGATGATATTAATATGGTAAAAATAAGTATTTTAATTTTTTACTAAACTTAATGATTATAAAAATAATATTAATCTATAATAGCTTTTTTATATAAACTCGATCTGAAAATGTTAATTTTGTGTTTGAAGGAATATCGGATTCAATTAACGTTCAGAGTACATTGGCTTGATGAACGATTAAAGTTTGATTCATTAAATACAGAAAGTAATGTTTACAATTTTACAGACATACTACTATAGTATATTTACAATTTTTATCTTAGTATTTAGTTATACGAAATATAGGGATAGTTTAGCCAGTTTGATTCGCTTATTAAAATTAACAACATATTTTAAAACTAAACAATCTATGACTAACCCTGTACATTTAAGTAATTTAAATATATTGGTAAAATAATCTTATCTATTTTTTATCTTTAAAGCTAAGTTCCCCTTCTTGGTTCCTTCTCCTGATCAAATCTGGAATCCTGATTTATTTTTTTCAAATGAACTTGAAGGTTATAAACATAACGTGTTAAAACCAAATATGTATGTTCGCGTATTTCCAAATGGGGAAATTATATATAATTCAAGGTAAGAATGAATTACGTTTATCAAATATTACCTACTAAGGATAGTTGTATAGATTACCTGTAGTATATGGATAATATTAAAATTGTAATTATGAAAGGTTTAAATTTTATCAATCGTAAAACATTTGACTTGACTCAATTAAAAATAATGCATTTAGTTTTCTCTTTTCTCTTTATTTTCAGGATTTCTTTAACACTTTCATGCCCAATGAATTTCAAACTTTTTCCATTTGACATTCAAACATGTTCAATTAGAATGGCCAGCTGTAAGTAAAATCAAAATCAAATACGCAAATTAATAAATAATATACCTGTAATTTATAATTTATAATATTCAATATAATAATATAAATTAAATGAATGAGTTAGGTATCAGGCATTTTCTAAAATTTAAATTATTCAGATGGCTTTACAAATGATGATATTAAGATCAAATGGAAAACACAAGATCCTGTAATGGTTACTTCTGATATGTATCTCCCGAAATTCACTTTTGAAAAATTTACAACTGATTACTGTGACAGTCAAACAAACACTGGTATGATATCGTATCTGAATAGAATAATTTACAATATTTATTACATAACATGTAGTATAATATATTTGACATTACCTATTGATTTACTTTATAGGTGTTTACAGTTGTCTCCGTGTGGATTTTCAATTCAAACGCGAATTTTACTACTACCTAATGCAAATATATATCCCATCTATTATGCTCGTATTTTTGTCATGGGTTGTATTTTGGTTAGATCGGACCGCTGTGAGTGCTCGGATCTTCCTCGGAGTCGCCACTTTATTAACAATGGCAGTTCAAGTGTCTAGATTCAACGAAAGTCTTGCGAATGTTTCTTATATAAAAGCAATTGATGTCTGGACAGGAATTTGTCTCACTTTTGTATTTTTTTCGATTCTTGAAACCGCCACTGCGAACTTTGTTTACAGAGAGTATGACGATAAGAAAAAACAAAAAAGAGATTGGGCAGAAGAACAAAATGAACCATTAACCCCAAAGCCTAAATGGTGTACCCGAGAACTATTTGAACAAATGCCATGGTCGGAAATCATTGACGTTATCAGCCGTTTTTTATTTCCTCTTTTGTTCATCATTTTCAACCTTGTTTATTGGTGTCCATATCTCGGAAGAAGTGATTACAGCATGGACAATGAATAATAATTTTGTTATAGTTTTCAATCAGACAGAAATGGCTTTCTAAATATCTTAATTATGCCTCATTGTTTATTGTTGTTTAATTACAGAAATCATTAACCATAAGATGTTATGATATAATATGTAGTTTTTTTTCAATATCAGTTGTTGAAGAATAAATAAAAAGGTAACATGTAATTAACTAATGGTAAGTTATTTATGGTATACATATATTATTTGAACAAAATTAATTTTTATTTATTCAAATAAAATTGTGGTTGTTTTATTATTTATTACTAATTAATAAGAATGACATTTTTTGCGATACTAACTATAAACTTAAGAACTTGAGATTTACAAATAAACGACAACCACATTATTATTAAAACAGACGATTGGGATGATTTATTACTTTAATAGATAATTTATGACCTAAATCATATTTTATATCTTTATAACAATTCCATCAAAGGCAAAGGTTTATTAAGCAAATATCTTTACTCTTATACAATAATACATACATGCATAATAAAATAATAAATATAATATACAATTTCCATATCTGGAAAATAAATTATATAAATGACGATCCATCATTTAACCACATCCACCTTCTTATAATCATTATGGGATTTTTATTTAATCTCCCAGTCAGCTTTGTGATTTTAGACATCAATTAACAGTTTAATTCTAATCTTTAAATCCACCATTATCATGAAAAACAGGATGCTAACTAATCAATGTCTAGTTATAAGTTTACATCAACAATTTAAATAAGCAGTTAATGAAAATGCTCCCGTCTCGTTTGTGCTTTCTTTTAATTTGCTTGGGCGTTCCAGCCCTTGGTCGAGAACCTGGATGGGACACTTGGCTTAATGGAACTTTTCCTCCTGGATTTCTCTGGGGATATGCTTCCGCATCTTATCAGGTGGAAGGTGGTTGGGATGCTGATGGTAAATAATTAACAAAAATATTACATATTTAATCGTACAAGTTTATTTTAATTGGCAAATCAATGATAAATAATTCTTAATAAAATTTATTTAATGTCATTAAATTATTTAGGAAAAGGATTAAACATTTGGGATGAATTTTCTCACGCTGGTGTTCCAGAGGATTGTAAAGTTAAAGAATGCCATAATGGGGATATTGCCTGCGATTCATATAACAAATACAAAGAAGACGTTCAATTACTTAAAGCATCCGGGGTATTTTTGAGATTTTTTTAAATATTATTTAAACATAAATATTATTTTTCATAAACGATATAATATGAATACATCATAAAATCATTCATTATACTTAATTACAATTTTTGCATCATTACAATACAATATAAAGTTACAAAATTGGCAATTTTTAGGCTGATTATTACCGATTTTCAATTTCCTGGTCTCGAATCATCCCAACTGGGCGACGAGACGAAGGAGTCAATTTTGGTGGAATCCAATATTACAACAATTTAATTAATGAACTCATAGCTAACGGAATCCAACCAATGGTATTTAAAATTTAAATCAGTGGTTTAAGCTTAACAACTTTTCATTGGCTTTGATTGACAAGGTCTAATTGTTTATTCTCCTGATAAAAAAGGTCACATTGTACCATTGGGACCTTCCACTTGAATTAGAAAAAGTCGGTGGTTGGTGGAACGAGACAATCATCCCTCACTTTGCTGACTATGCCGACACGGCCTATTTCTTCTTTGGAGATCGGGTCAAATTGTGGATTACAATGAATGAACCTTGGGTCTTTTGCATTCTCGGATATAATGAAGAAGGGCTCGCTCCTGGTAGAGGAGATCAAGCCAGTGGCGGCTACCGTTGCGGTCACACAGTTCTCAAAGCTCATGCTGAAGCTTATCACATTTATGTCAATGATTATAAAGCTACCCAACAAGGGCGGTGTGGAATTACATTAGATTGCTCTTGGTATGAACCTGAATTCCCAAATAATACTGAACATCAAGCTGCAGCAGAAAGAGCCATTGAATTTAAAGTATTTAATATAAGGACAATTTATACATTTTTATACTTATATAATAATGACTTTGTATTAGAAACTTTATTATCTGAATTTATGTTTAATTAATTAATTTTTAATTAATGGCTTAAATTATAAATTTAGCATGGTTGGTTGGGAAGACCATTATTTTTTGGAGAATATCCTAAAGTGATGAGAGATATCATTGACGAACGGAGCAGATTGGAAGGACTCCCAACATCCCGTTTGCCTTCTTTTACACCAGCAGAATCCGCCCGTTTGATCAACTCATTTGATTTCCTTGGACTTAACCATTACACGACTGAGATGGTCCGTCCAAAGGCATTCGACCCAATCACTGAACCTTACAATTACTGGACTGATCAAGACGTGGAATGGTTCAGAGATCCAACATGGGAAGGTGGTCATTCAGATTGGCTCAAAGTTGTTCCTTGGGGATTTAGGAGAGTTCTCAATTGGCTCAAAGACACTTACAATAACCCGGAGATTCTTGTGACTGAGAATGGATTCTCTGATGATGACAATGTTGGAACGAGGGATGTGGGAAGAATCAATTTTTATCGTCTGTACATTAACGAGATGCTTAAAGCTGTTATTATTGATAATGTCAATGTTACTTGCTATACTGCTTGGAGTATTTTGGATAATTTTGAGTGGTCAAATGGATACACGTAAGTTAAAGCAGATTTGAAGTTTATTAACACATGAGATTTGCCATATTAGTAAAAATTCTTAAATGTATGTATAATGTTTTTATATGTGATTTTAAATAAATTTTCACTTTTGTTATTATAGTGAGCGATTTGGAGTTCATTGGGTCAACTTTACAGATCCAGAAAGACCGAGATATCCAAAATCGTCAGTTGCTTTCTTAAAGACTGTTTTTGATAATAACGGATTCCCATAAAGCAAATCAAATGTTCAATTTAAAACAAAATAGATTGGGGAATTTAAAGTTTATTTGATATAGCGCAATGCTAAATTATATTTTTATGAACAAAATAAAGATATATTTTTTTCCTTTTCATCCCAATACAAACAGGGATATAAGTACCACTTATAAGGACATTAATTTAACATGATTAAAGATACATTTTATTTAGCGTAACATTACGGGACACTAAACTTTCCCATCTAAACTAAATGAAAGAATGAGAAATTGAAAAAAGTAGAGATGTTGCATTATTCATTATACATGCATTGCATATTGCATTGCATTTATAATATTACATCTTACATGTTTCATGTCTTGTGACTCTTGTGTATACATATACCTACAACATAAATGTTCAAATACATTACAGGTATACGCAGTATTTACTTTATTATACAATGCCAGAAACGAGCGAAAGTTATTTCCATTAAAAGCATCTTGATTCCCGAACAAGAAACTTTTGCTATTCATATGAATTAAGAATAGAATATTTCTCCATTTCACGAACTATTCACAACTCCGACCATTTAATCATCCAACTTCTTAAATTAATGCGAATATTTCAATATATAAAACTTTTCAAAAATTGAATTTTTTGTTTTTATCCATCAACTTTTCAATGTATTATTGTTAACTTCTTAGAACTTAGTCGAAAAAAGTTTGTCGGAGGAAGTAAAAAAATCGAGTTTGAGCAGCTGCATGTTTTCTATTTCAGGACTCCTCATCTCTTTTTGGGCTAAACCGAAAGACGCATTTTATTTATTTCCCATCCTCTTCAACTTGAAGTTAGTTATTATTTAAAATGTCATTGAAATTGGTTAGTAGATTGGAAAGTGAAGCTGACAAGCATTTAGGCGACGTTGAGTCAATTGTGTTCCATGATGGGAATATCTTTACCAGTTCTGACACGGGTCTTATTAAGGTAAGTCGCCCTTTAACCCAATTCATTCAGTCTGTGGAGGTCAAAACTTTCAATACAATACTATTTGCACTATATTTGCTAATGATGATAATTAAAACAATAAATACAGTAAAGTAAATTTCAAATTTCAATAATATGTAAATATTTCATATTGATTCAACGAATTGGTGAAGGTGTGGACGCATTCACTTGATTTTATCACAGAATTCTCGGCCCATTCAAACGCAATATCACAATTGGCCTCGAATCCTCCTCATTTGCTCAGCTGCTCTTCTGATGGTTCTATCCGCCTTTGGAAGATCAACCCAACCAACCCGAAGGAATGTGAATTGAGTTTAATCCACCTTGAAGGGCACAATGAACCCGTAAGGAAAATCCGGGCGTCTCCGTGCAAAACCCGACTCTTCTCTGGGGATGACGAAGGGCTGGTCAAAGTATGGGATTTGACCACAGGGGAAAATCTCTCAACTTTGAATTTAATTGAAGAAGTTTGGGATTTGGCGGTTATTGAAGACAATTTGCTTTTAACGGCGAGGGATAGAAATGTCGTTTTAACTCAATTGACTTCACCGCCCAATGCGGATCCATCGACTGGTTGGACTTACAATAGATTTTGGACGAAGAAAGTCTTAGAGGGACGAGCTCCTATATGTCCCATTTATTCAGAAGGGAAGCGATGGGTTGCTTCTTTGGATAGAAATGGAATGGATATTTTAATTCATGATTTGGATCAAGAAAAATCAATAATTGCTAAATTACAAGTAAAGTTTATTAATTTTTAATAATGAAAATTTCTGCAAAATGTTAGGATTGTTTTTATACCTCACGTGCTAAATTATATGTGAGCAATTGAAATTAAAAAAATTATTTGTTTTAATGATGGAATTACTATTTTATTAAGGGCGGACATTCGATGATTGTGAATTGTTTGGAAACCGACGGAGTTTACCTTTATACGGGTGGCTGGGACAAGAAAGTCATTCAATGGGATTTGAGCTCCATGAAGAAAAAAGATGAAATTGAACTTGAAGGCTACGTGAATGACATAACGATCTTCGGAAAGGATTTATTCGTCGGCGGAGAGAATTCTTATATTAATCACATTCAAATCAATTAATTCAAATAAAAAATATTTTATTGATATGGATCATTTTTAATCCAGGTGTTTTCGACTTTGTTTAATGTGCATCATTTAAAATACATACTACTAACTTTAAATATGTTAAGAATTATGAGTAGATAGTTAGGATTACAATATTTCTATTTCAATCACAAATATACAAGGGTAAGGGAGCGTTCATAAATATTATTAAGCTTTAGGGCCGAAGTTCGCTATCAATCAATCAATGGTTTAACGACAATTACAAAAGGAGATCAAGGGGATGTGTTATTCTCATCAATTCATCAACCACCGTCAAACCAATCATAAGTAAATAAATAATTGTTTTATGATTGAACAGATTCTTTGTTTAACACATACCGTAAAGCATGTATTTTTGTCCGGGTATCGAATTATATCCAGTATCGAATTATGTCCAAGGGTGAGACATGAGATTTTAAAAGATATCCGGATATTAAATTAATTATGTCCGGGTCTTATATAGAATTGCGTTAATTTTCAACATATTAAAGCAATTGTGAGTAATTCTTTAATTCATCCTAACTTAAAATGCTTTAAATTCTGAATAAATCTTTAATTCATCTTAACTTAAGAAGATTCAAGTTCAGAATATGAATAAATCATAGAATATTAAATAAAATTTTAAATAATTATATTTATATTCGAACATTTATTTAATATCCAGGTATCGAATTATATCGGGTATTGATTTATATCCGGGTTTAACATGTAGAATTTTGAAAGATATCCCGAGACAAAAATACATGCTTTACGGTAATTTAGATTTAATTCACGCATTTTGCGATTATGTTTAACTTATATTAAATAAACAATGGATTGACACAAATCCTAATTGTATTCCAATAAAAACCAATATACAACTTTTTCATTAACGTCACAAGTTTCAAATTGTTCAAATATGAACATTTATGAACAAATATGAACAAATATGAACATTTAGCAAGGTCACTTTTCGGATATATAAATATGATGGAATTTGAATTCAATTAATTCAATTTAAAGAATTCGGGTTTTAATTATTCATTCGATAAATTATACAAATCATCATGAAGACGATTTTCATATTGGGATTTATTGTTCTTATTTTCTCCATTTACTATGCTTCAGCTTGGGACCACGAAGATGTAATGGAGAAATATTTATTAAAATTATTTAAATGGGTTTTTATATACAAAATCTAATCCATGCTTTTTTAATAAATGTGAATTGTTAGGAAGAGGTTGAACTTGTTAAAGAAACTCGTCAACGGCCGTGGTTTCCAATTGGAGCCAATGGCATATGGGGGCTTATCAGTGGAAATCCTGGAGCACCGATCACAAGACCTTCACCGTCCACAAATAGTAACAGTACTGGTAATTCCACTGGTTAAAATAAACAATATATTATACAATATTTAGTATTTTTAAAAAATAAAACATTGATTTTGAAAGTTAAATTTTTGTACTAATATTAAGAACAATTAAAAAATGTAAAAAATGTAAATTCTAAAATTTTATTAATTCTAAATAATAAATTAAATACATTATGAAATTATGATTGAATTGAATTGAATTTCTTCATGTTCTTTCAATTCCTATAATAATCCCTCAAACAAAATAAAGTCTAAACACAAAATTCATACATAGTTTTTCAATAAAGTTAGCATATTAGCATAAAATTAAAATATAGAACAAGTATAATGTTAAATTTTATAACTAAAGAGCATTTGTAAGAGATTAAAAATACAAAAGGAGAAAAAATTCAATGTGCCTACCAGGTATCGAACCTGGGACCTTCTGTGTGTTAGACAGATGTGATAACCACTACACCATAAGCACTTGATTGGTGAGAGGTTCTGCATTTACCTTGTAGTTGAAAGCCAGAGAACTTGCATTCCTCTGGCTAATAATTGCCCTATATTGGTCAACCAGAGAATGGCAATCACTTTCACATGAATCTATTAAGCTTATCTATCTCGGCCCTTCTAACTCTATTAAGATACTATAATCCTAGTTAAGCATAAATAATGCAAACTAACTTGTTTATGATAAAAAACTTTTCTCTATGTTGAGTTGTCTAATGTAAGAGTTCCTTTCTACATTCTATGGTATGGTACACACATTTATGTAGTGTATGTATTTTATTTAGGTAGCTAATGAATAATTTATATTACCTATAATTATGTTTATAATGTTATATTTGTTTATATTTATATTTAAAGATTCTTAAATACAATTTTAATGAACTTAAAAGTAAACACATAATACATACAAAAACATTTAAAATAATACATTGGTATATTAACACATTAATTACTTAAATATGATTGGTATTATTTTAATTAAGCATACAATTGATGCAATACAATGCATTGTGCTTGCATGCTAAAAGTCAATATTTAAATTTCAAAAAATAGTTTATTTCTCATAAATCAACTTTAATTGTTTGATTAGGAGTCGAGGTAAACATTGAGTTTAATGATAATTCGATCGTTCCATACGAATTCAGGGACGTTGATAACCTCATGAGGAAATCCAAGGCCCACACATTCTGGATTATCTCCAAATGTGGGTTTTCTCCAATTTGAACCCGAACAAAGTTCTTTCGGATCCCAAAGTCGAGAATTTAAATCTTGCCCTCGTCCGCCTTGCTCTTCTTGGTTCAACACTTGGACTTTCATTTTTAATGTAAATGGCCATGGGATTGAGTCGTCAAATTGTCCTTTGGTCAATCCCACGTGGATATACATTGAATTGGTAGTGTAGCGTGGAAGAATTTTCATGTACCTGTTAAATGAATTAAAATAAATTTTAATTTAATGAGCATTTATGTACAAAAACTAAATAGATTAGAAATAAGATTATTTTAAATATTTAATTTATAGTAATTTCAAATAATAAAGATTTATTCTTGATCAATATTATTTTTATAGAAGTCGAATCTTACATTTTATAACCACCAGGGTAAGTATAAAAGTAATTGGATCTCAATACTTGTTTGTTATGCCAATTGTTTAATTTGTAAGATATTCCAGTAACGACCCAATAGTAAACAAAGACTCTTCTTCCGTTTGGATCAAAAATGACTGATGAATTTTGCCTATATTTTTAAATAACAAACTCTCTTAGTCAATTTACATACATACATAAAATATATATAAGCAAACAATAATTCATTGTTCTCTGTAAAAAATATTTTTTATTTTAAATTTTTGACAATTTTTTATTGTTTAGTTTGATTGTTGTTTAATGTTGTTTAATTTTTATTATTGATTCATTAATTCGATTATACTCACCTTGAAATTTCATCTGATCTTGGTCCAACATGGCCATTTCTCAAATGAAGAGTATTTTCATGAAATCTGGCGTCATCTTCGTCCTCGACCACTTCTTCAGCTCTATGAGGAACGGGTGGAATGTAAGCAGGGCGATGGTTTGGATTATTATCAACAACTGTTGAACCTCCGCCGTTCCCTGCAGAACTTCCACCAACTTTAGTTTTCAATGCCCCGATCGTTACGAGTCTTTTTAATCTCCTCAGTTCGTTGTTTTGTTCCACAATCCGATCTTCAACACGAGTGAGAATTCCCTTTAAACCCGACATTTGATCTTCAAAATTGGATTCCATTGTTGAGAATCTTTCTTCAATTTCGCCTAAAAATTACAAAAAATCGTAATATAGTTTTTAATTCAAATATTAACAAGCTACATAAGTCAATAAAAAACTCTACAATTTAACACATTTTCGATTATATTTAAATATTTATTTAGGTTGTTTCATATTCATAAGCACTTAATTTCATAATGCTCTTTTAAATTAACAATAAAGAAATAAAGTATTTATTAAAAATATTTAAAACTTACTCGGATTGCAAACTCCTTTAAGGACTCTTGCGGCTGTTGCGGAAGCCGTCGAAACGAGTTCTTTTGATGAAATTTTACAAGTTGATATTTGAATGTCCGCGGAGGCATCGCCATTTCTTAAAAAATCGTCCAAAGTGTCTTCAAACCACTGATGTTGCTGGTCCGCTTGCCCATCGACAAGCGTTAGGAAAAGACCACATAGCAAAAACTTTACAAAAAACATTTTCCTAATTCTGGATCCTTCTAATGTACATGAAGTTATGTGGATAAAAATGATATTGAAATGGGAGTCTGAGGATCCAAGCTGACTCATTCAAGTTTTTATCAATAAGGGAGAAAATTATAAGGAAGGGCACGAGGGCGAGGTGATTAAGCAAATTGTGTCATTGGAGTCATACAGAACTAATTATGTCATCTCCAGACTCTTCTTTAATACATTATTGGTTCGCTCTTTTATTAATATGAAATGATTCAATGACCTTTACGAATTTACGCACCACACGAATGACCACGAGGAAGAACAACTCCTTGGACAAAACCTTCAATTATCACAAATACATTCAAGATGTCAAGATCACGTACAATTAATTGAAATGAAAGTTAAAAGGAGATTTCAATTCCCAATTGTTTCTATCATTAGAGAATGAGCAGACTTAGATATAAAATAGGTATTTATGCAACTGCATAGATAATAAATATGTAACAGCGTATATGGTAGTTCTCCAATTCGCATGAATGCATCTGTCTTTTTAATATTAATCACAAATCACAATCAGACAAACAATAAAACCATCTTTAGAGTTTTTTGAGATTTTTTTATATTTAATAGCCATAATGGAAAAGTTTTTTAATGCATAGATTTATTATACATTATTATGACTTTAGAGACTATAAGTGTGCAATTAAAAAATAATACAATGTATTATTATTTTATATTATACAGTATTGACTCTTTATTTGATAAAAATTCATTGTATTAAATATGACTTTGTAATTATATTTTATCTTTGATGATGTTATAATTAACCTAGTTAGGTAAATTAAGTTACATTCACCTTAAAGACGGCGATAATTGTAAGATCTCTATTAAATACTCGAATAATTATTATCCATTTTCTCATTGGAATTTAATTATAACCTAGTAAAATGATTAAATATTTAAAAAAATACAAAAATCAATTTAGTTATATTTAGTTATAGTAAAAGTAAGTAATAATAGTAAAAATTAGTATAGTATATGAGTATTAGAAATAATAATATCATGCATTAAGTTAATTACTATTTCAAAAAGATCACAGAGTATAGGTATATTGTTTACATATCATTTGAGCATTAATTATCATTTCGATTATCTTCCCCTGTTTGAGTAGTTTAATTAAGTAATACACAATTATTTTGAACTATTCCAATGATTGTTTGAATAAACCAATAATTGTAGCTTTTTAGTCCATTCAAACTAAAAGCTAATTTTATTTACTATTTACTATCACTATCATTATAATTTACAATATATTAATATAAAATATATGTATTTTGTAATTTTTAGTAATTATCTAAAATGAGTTTTAAACGGAGCATGAGGAAAAATCAGATGGGTATTTGAAAACAAATTGAGAATCTTAAAGATTAAAAATCGTCGTGAAAATGCGTATACCTAGTATGTTATGTTATGAGTGTTGAGTAGAGAGCGGTGAATTCTTAATGACAATTTGTGCATTTTGGATGACACTTCTTTCCATCCAGTCTGCAACGGCAACCACTCGAAAAATCTCCAAGCCCCTTAAGTAAGTAAACAATTTCCGATTAGTGAATGAATAAAGATTTTCTTTTAGGAAGGGCATAAACATACCTTTGGTCCCCAACGGGGTCCCTTTGTGATCCAACAAATGTTAAATCTACATACGGAACAAATTACTCCATCACATCCACCATCCTTGATTATCACAACTCGGCAGTTTGGACATCTCATTGCTTTTCCTTCGTTGATCATTTTCTATAAATTCATAAAATAAGTAAGCAAAGTAAAACCTAACATTTAAATTATTCCAAATCAAACATTTTAATATTTGAATTTACAGTGAGTGCAATTTTAGATTCTGGATCGCAGTCTCCATCATGAATTTTACTTCTGTATTCTTCACAACTCACGTTTTCATGAACAGCCTTAAATAACAATAATTATACAAACTATATATACAAATTAAAGTTTACTAATTAAATTTTAACAAACCCTCAAAACTTTAAAGGTAACTTTAAAAGACTAAATTATTAAACACGTTAATTGGTTAAAATTGGAACATTACTTTGCATTTAATGCAATTTTTCTTGTTACAATTCGGACAATCGAAGTTCCCATCTATAACTTCCACTTCGCACCAAAAGTTGCAATTGAGAGTTTGACAATGGAAGGCGTTTTTGTTAGTGAGCTCAGCTGTTTGGAGCGACCGTCCAATGTGCTTTTGAAAAACTTCATCACTCACCAACTACGGAAAAAACATATTAATTATGTACTAAATACAAAATTTAGGATAACATACATAATATCCAGTGTTATAAAATACACATTTAAAAAACGAAATTTTGTAATTTAAAAGTCAAACTTTACAGCTCGTATTTCTCTATCTTCGATGAAGGAAGTGCAGGAATATCCATTGGTTTGAAATGGACATTTGACTTTGGGCTCTTCGCTATGTTCGACAATTCCAGATACGCAAATTCTATAAAATAACAATTCATTAATTATATAAAATAGAATAAATACAAAGTCTAAATATAGTATAGTTATAATATGGGAATGCAAATCAATATTCGTACTTGCAAAATAAATGATAACAGTCTTTGAGAATGACTCCATCACCAGGTGGAATTTCACAAATACAAATTGAGCACTCAAATTCTTTGGAATTTGCTATAAAATCTTGTCGCTCAATGAAATCGACTATTTTCGCATTTTCATCCTTCAATTAAACAAATTAAAACTTAATTGTATTTTTATGGATTAATTAAAGTTATAAATAAGAGTTCATCATATACGATATTAGTAAATTACTATAATAATTTTATGTTATTGGTGTAAAAAAATGAAAAGTAAATCATACGACTTCAGACGATAAAGGTAAATCCCTCAACTTTTCCATTATTTGATCCCATCCCGACATGAAGTCTTGTCTCACATTTTGGTTATACAAATTCTTCACGTCCACGACAGGGCGTTTAATGACCGGGGCAGGGACGAATGCCTTTGTGACAATTTTCCTTTTTCTCAAGTTCTTTACAATTGTTTGGGGCGTGATTGAATCCGTTGTGAAAGTATCGCATTCTCCAACACACCTCGTTCCAGGCAGGCGATTAGTGGTGCACTAAAACAAAACATAATTAAATAAATTTATTAATTCAAATCACTAATCCAAAAAATGAAACTAATTATCCAAATTTGCTAAATAATGCATAAAAATTTATAAATCACGTTGCAAATCCGACAAGTATGGAAGCCACACATTGTGCAAACGAAATCGGAAACACTTTCATCGAGGATGAATCCTCCTTTGCACTCCCCATTCATACACTTATGAAAATTTTCGGAATTTGTAATTGAAGAAGCAACGTCGTTTGCAATCCGACCCATATATCGTCTGTAAGATTCTTCAGTCAACAACTGTGATCAAAACATAATTAATTATAAAATTATAAAATTGCCCTCTATTTATTAAGGTTCAAAATGAATAATATTAATATTGTTATTATAACATTTAACAGAAAAAATTCTTACTGCTTTGATTTCAGTCCGAAGAAGAGTTCCAGTACATTGATGTCCTTCTTCATTGACAACACAATTAATGACTTCGGTGGAAGATCCTTCGATTACCCCTTCGATGCAAAATCTATGTGATAAAATGTAAAATTGATTTAAGTTTGTGACTGACGGAATTATCATCTTCTATTTAAACTTTTAGCATCTGATATAATTACTTTAAATAATGAATTCTGAAATGTTATTATTGATATTTCTGCTTACTGGCACAAAGTGTGGAGACAAGACTTGATGACAATTCCAGTTCCTTCAAGAACATTTTGAGTGCAAAAACCGCAATTTGAAAAATCTCCCAGAGAGCGAATTAAAATAGGTTCTTCTTGACTATTCATTTTTATGAGAGAAAAGATTGTAAAATTGGGAGTAAACAGCTTCTTTAAAGTTCATTATATACTCTTAAATATTTACACAAATAGGGTCTATATCAAACAATCGTTTGATCTTCAGTTGACAATCACAAATTAGTCACATAAATGATAAAAAATAAGGAAAATCCATTTTAAAATAAAAGTAAATAATCCTGTTGAAATTTTCCTTTTTTTCTCTTTCTATTATCTAATAATTCTAATACTTCTATTCTTTCCCACAATTTTCATGAACTTTGTCTTTACCGGAAAATTAAGGCAGCTTTTATATTGATTGAGCTTGCTTTTATTTTGATACTTTTTTGCCTGTTAAGATTTCTAAACGTTAGTTAAGCATTGTTAAATGTATGTACTATGTAGGCTATAATTAAATTAATACTATACATTGGAATATGGATATAATCAATCATATTCACATTTCTTAAAAATAAGTTAATTTAGAGGCTAAAATAAATATACTAAACTACCAGACATACTAGACTACAACTTATTAAATATTTTTACCTATTTTACATTGTCTTATATTAAGTTATAATTCTTATAATAATAATTACAGGCAATAAGATAGAGAGGTGAAATGATGTCAGTTCTATGATTGTAAAAAATCTTTATTATTTTGGATTATGAGTTGTAATCTTTAAATTTATAGACTTTTAAGAGAAATATGTAATCAAAAAATATAAAATGCAAATATTGATAATTTTTTATAGTTTTGTATGAGCAATTTTGCAAGTTGACTCATTGTAAGAGCTCGGACAAGTAAACAAGCCATATCCGGCAATTTGATAACCCACTTAATATTTAGTAAAAATATATGAAGCTATGTTATACCTACTTATGTAAAAGGAGAAGCCAAAAAGATATCAAAGATCATTTGAAAGTCAAAGAGTGAGTAAGTCGCAAACAATTGCTTAACGAAAAAAGATGAGTTTATGGACAGAAATCCAATTGCTTCCTTCGTCCTATCTTCAGCAGATTCGAGATCTTTACATCTATGGAGATTTCTTCCCAATAGAAGGCAGAAAAATTCTCGCACAGTGGATTGAACAAAAAATAAAGTTAGAATTGCTTATTTATTTTTATACATTAAATATGTATTATATAATTATGTAAAAGCATAATTAACTACTTAAATACATACTAATAAATGTAAGTGTATATTTATATTTTAACATTATTATTTAATATCTACTTATCCGAGTTTTAAATTGTTATACAAGAGAGGATTTATCGATCGACAACTGCATACATATAAATTCCTTTGTTGAAGATTTATTATGGAAGTTGAATGAAGAAATTTATTCCACCGATGATATTGAAAGAAAAACTTTTTTAAATTATATGGTGAACCAATTGAAGGTATACTAATTTTAACTTTTAGGTACATACCAATATAATTAGTCAATTTTAATAAACATTACCTCAGCATATTAAATAATGAAATCTATTCCATCCAGCTAATGGAGCCCCTTCAAATTTATACCAAAATTTGTCAAATGCTCAAAGCAGAAATTGATTTGGTTCGAAGTTCAAAATCTGATGAACTTCCAGAATGGTTGAATTCTCTTGAATTAATCCTAAGAATCAAAATACTTGAGATTCATATGAAAAATACTTCAAAAATGTTGAATGATTGGAAACAAAATGTAACATTTAATAATATACTTTACAGTTTAAGCTCACAGATTTGTAAACGTCAACTTTCTTTCAATATCTTCATCCTTAATCTACAATGCTTGTATGAGACTAACATATAATTTATTTAACTATAAATTGTGTTGAATTGCTTAGATTGTCGTATTTGATTTGCTTGAAAGCTCTTTGAGAATGTCAATTGACGAGTTGGAGCTAATAAGGAAAAGTGTCATTTATGAAATTAAATTATTTGAATGTGAACAACAAAGAGCTTCCAATGGAACTCCAATGAAGCAGAAAATCGACATTCTTCAACAATGGTGTGAAAAATTGCTTCGACTTATTTGGAACAACCATAACATTGTGAATGAAACAAAACATATTTTGTATTTTATGAGCCCGCTACAAGTTCAAAATGCACTAACGTCATTAAATATTTATTCGGTATATACGAAATAAATATGGTTTAATTTTGAATATATAATTTAGTAAAAAGTAATTATAGGATGGAAAAATAAATTATGTCAATGTTATGTAATTTCAGGAAAAACTCACATGTCTTGAATTAGCTCTTTGCACTTCCACATTAGTGATCGAAGAACAACCATCACCTATAATACTTAAGGGTTCAGTTCAAAGGAACAAAGTGTCATTGAGATATCTTGTCGGTGGACTAATGGAATTAAATTTGAATCCACCAGAGGTTAAATTACATTTAATTAACGAAAGAGAAGCTGTGGAAGTTTATAAAAATCACCCAGTGACAGGAGTCACTGGTGTGTTTAAAAACAATAAAGCGACAATGGTAATCAATGTGGATGACAACAGTAACAAAACAGCAATTGTCAACTTCCCCAATTTGAAGCTGAAAACAGTCAATAGGAAGAAATGTGACAATCAATTGGCAGCAGAAGAAAAGTTTTGGTAATTATTTTATTTGCTCTTTTACGTAACTTATGGATGGTTAAACACAGTGGGCAGATTAATTATTATGGATCGATGGCATCACTTAATCTTTTTTTTTTCAAAATTTTAGCATTTATTTTAAAACTAAAGTGTGGTTGAGAGATCGTGAAGTTAAAATCCACGCGGTTTCAAATCCAGTTGTTGTTATTGTCAACATGAGAATTCAAAGTCCTCAAGCTGAAGGGACGATTTTGTGGGATTCGATTAATTGTCAACCGAATAGAATTCCTTTTATTGTTCCTGATAGGTTAAGCCATTAATATTTTTAGTCATCATTTGAAGTGTTGAAATCAGTTAAAAAACTAACAATAACAATAAGTACAATGTGCTAATACTTTTTATTAAGGTGTCATTGGAATCTTGTTGAAAATGGATTGAAAGATTATTTCGCCCTGATGCTCAATATTGAAAAGAACCAGGGGTTAACAGATCAACATTGTAGGTTACTTGATAAATTGGCTTTGAGAAACAATTCAGCAAACGAAATCACCTGGAATCAATTCAACAAAATGTCGCTTTCGTATACTAACGTTGAAGGGTTAAACATAATAAAAATTAATAATAAATTCATAATTAGGTATAAGAATTTCCAAAATAAACAAAATGTCCGCGCCTATTATTGCATTTACAAATAGCTCTTATTTTTACAATCGAATGAACTAACGTTGTCAATGAACAAAATTGATTTTATTTTTAGAATAGCAAGCAATCTTGGATTTACATTTTGGATTTGGTTTCATTCAATCGTAAAACTAATAAAAAATCATTTAATGTAATCAAAATTAACATTAATAATTTTCAGTATTTAAAATTTTTTCTTATACTCATTATACTCTTAATTGCATTTATTCAATATGTCGAATTAAATAGACGTCTTTGGATCGACGGGCTCATTATTGGTTTTATAAGTCGGTTGGAAGCGGAAAGACTTTTAGCCAATAAATGCACAGGAACATTTCTTCTTCGATTCACAGATTCAAAACTTGGCGGAATTACAATCGCATTTGTAGACAAAGAAGGCAAAGTAATTAGAAAATAGATAATTAAGCATATGATACCTGTATATTTAATTTAGTAGCAATATGTGTTAATAACTTTAAAAATATTTATAAAATATCTAAATAATCAAAATATTCATTTGTTGTTTCATTTAGGTGAATTTTTCTTGCCCGGAAGATTCAAAAAGTCTCGGCGAAGTTTCATTACCCGATCGTATCAAAAATTATTCCCAATGCAAAATTCTATTTCCGGACATTCCGAAACATCAAGCATTTTCAAAATATTTTTCGCCCGAAGGTCATGTTCCATTTAATTAAGAGATAAATAATTAAATATTCATTATTGCTTTACGTAATGTTTTAATACTCATTACACATTATGCACCAATTCCAATTTTATTCCTATCGTATGAAATGGAATATGTTATGCGGGTTATACCTACGGTATACAGATTGTTTGTTTGTGTTTATATTATATTGACAGTAATAAAAAATATTTTTATTAACATTTTTCTATGTAGAGTAGAGTACTCTAAAGCTATGTACATACTCATGTATAGTATAATATTATTATACTACAGATATGTAGTACCTATATCTTATTTTTATACTGTCTTATACTAGAATGTCTTATTGTAAAATATTCTACTTTTGTTTACTTTTATGTACATTATATAAAATATGAAATCTGATTAAGTATGATATTGTTTTCTTTGATAATATTTTTTGAGAATATTTATTACTAATATTTTTTGTGTAAAACAATTGTAGATTCTCCCGCAATGCCAATACCAAACCCTGGATATCCTTTTAAAACAGAAACTAATGCCGTTATGACGTAATCTTGAATCCATATATTATACATATTAGAGATCATTCCGATCAGACTCACTTAGATACATACAATTAAAATTTGGATCACAACATGAAACATGAAACCTATGCAATAATTTATGATTTATGATTTTAGAAAAATTCAAGGTTTTGTAAAAGCGACACAATTTCCTTTATGGAACCCAAATTCTCCCAATCAAACTCAAAAGGTCCCTTCAAGTCCAAAAATGGAGCAACCAATAAATTCAATTAACAACTCTGAAAATTTTGATTAGTATGAAACAATATTTATATTTATACTAAATACGCCTTTAATTAAATGATTTTTATATTATTTAATTATTACACCTAAATTTTTTATAGTGGAAACTACAAAAGCCATTTTAAAGCCATTTCCTACGAAATGGACGTTGAAGATTCCCTTTTTGACGATTTAGATTTCACCCAATTCAAAACTTTTGATGTTGAAGATTTCCTTCGGCAACTTCCACATTAATACCTTTAGTCTTCTATACGGACTAAATTCTATGGATTAAATAATATATGCATACATTTATATAAAGATATCAGAAGGATTAAAGATAACCATACATATTTATAATATAATATAATTATTAATCTAATTATGACTTATAGGTTTTATATATTATTTGATTATATCTACTGTATATATCCTATATTCATAATATGTATCTATTATAATATATCAGTAACATACTTCTATATTATAATATACCTAAATAATATTACTTAAACTATATTTTGGCTTAAAATTAGTGTTCTCTAAACGTTAAAAATTTATGTGTAATTAATACAAAATAGCAGGGTCGTTGGTATTTTTTATCAATAATTAAAATTGATAAATCGTCTTTAAAATATTTGTCAAAAATATCTAAAAACCGTTTTTAATAAAATTCATTTAATTGCAGTTAAAATGAAGATTATAAACAAAAATTTATTCTTGATGGTTAATGTCAAATGCTAACGATATAATATGTTATTTGAACTAATAAACTTAAATGAATGTAAAATACAAACTGGCATATACATATACGAATAGTAAAATTACATACATGAAGCACCTATTTATGTTTCATGAAATAATAATTATATTTATGTTAAAATACCTTTATATACTAGTATTAAATTAGTTATGTTAGATATGTTTAATATTGTTCTGCGACTGCAAGCGTCCAGGGTTTACACACATATCTACATATCTATGGTATGTACATACTCTTACATAGAGTATATAAGTAGGATATACAGTGCCGGTACTTTTTATTTACACCACTATTGATGAGCGATTATGCTTTAAGATAACTTTTTAATTATTTGAATTAGATCTTTAAATTTTTATCTATCTACGTAATTATATGTAATATATAAATCATTAAAATTTCAGTTCATTTCGATTTCAAAATTTGATAATATAAAATGGTAATTGGGGAATTTGAGATTCTTGCCCGGAACTAATTATTTCCACCTTTAACAAAATGTAATATATCACTATAAATTATGCCATTATTAACATAATTCATGCATAGTACATGTATGACAATAAGTCAAAGGCCCAGCAAAATTTAAATGTTGTTTATTATAAAGGCGGTAAAATGCCTTTAGGTAAAGAAGTTTCGATTGATATTAGAAAACTCATAATTAAGTGATAGAGGTCAAAGTTACTCTAAAATAGCGAAAAGTTTAATTTTAAAAAAACCTACCGTTGCTAAGATTGTG